>SNQJ01S0078300.1:29302-58201 GCA_010110895.2 Picea sitchensis
AACATTAGCGAGAGATCCTGAAGCCATATTTTTTCCATGAGGAAACAAATTGGTCAACACGGCGGGTTGTTGTTGTGCCAACAATCTCTATCCTTATTCCATCTTGGGTATTTGTGGGTGAGGTGATTTTCCTTACAAATATTATAAGGAAACTTAAAATTCTTATTTTCCTTCTTTCCCCCACTAGAACTAGATTATGGTTTATTGACATTCTTATTATTAATCCCCCTTCTGTTTTTATCCTTACCATTTTTCTTCTTGCTAGGTTGTTGGGTACCCTTTGGGTTCATCATTTTCACATTGTGTACATCTGACGTTTCAGAGGGGGTCATTGAAGTAGGATCTTGACTAGACACAGAAGCTTGGATTGAGAGTTGTCTCATTTGATTTGAGACCAAGCTTGTGGGAAAGCTTTGCAAAAAACTATTAATGTCGTCGACGTGAGGTATGGGACTCGGTTTGGTAGGGTCATTATGTGACCACAATGCATCCATAATGATTTCATAAAGGATCCCAGATTGAGAATAAATCATATCTAGATATTGGGCCCTAAAGATAGCTTATTCCTCCATAGTTACTCTAGAAGTGGAAACATCCTTGGAGATATAAGGCAACAAGGACTTCAAAAACCACTCCAAGAGTAACTCTGAAGGGATGGTTTCCTTAATCATTATATTTCTCCTCTGCCACTCTTGAAATGGTCAGATATATGAGTGGCCTTATTCTGCCGAAAATTCAACAACATATTAGTGCCAACATCATAGTAAACTGGGAGTTGAAAGTGATTAAGAAAGACTAACTCCAAGTCGTGAAATGTGGGATAATTTCCGCCTTTAATTCAGTATACCACATGGTAGCAAATCCAGTGAGTGTATGTTGAAAGAGGTGCAATGGAATAGAATCATCATTCAATGAGTTAGACGAACACCAAAGGTGGAAAGTCATGACATGATCACCGAGATCTTCACCAGATTTGCCTTCGAATTCGTGAATATCCAAAAGAAGTTTGGTTGGGACTGATGGCCAATTAGGATCATGACACACAGGGTCATTCATCAACTTTGAAATATTTGACAAATTAAGAGTTTCCATGAAGGGGAGCCTTGGTTGTTGCATTGTACTGCAACATCTAGAGGGTATACCCCCGGGTTGGTTGTAGTAAGGAAATAAATAACCTGGATTTTTACTGGCACCAGGTTGCGAGGAAGAGTTCACCTGAAAGACAGGGTTTTGATAAGAAGGTTGAAATCCCTGACCGTAAGAAGGTAATCCCCCTCCAAAATGGTTTCTAAACTGAGAAGGTTGGATCCCAGTCAGTGACCCCTACGTTGGGATAGATCCAAGAAAGGGGTTCCAATATGGTTGGAAAATGTTGCCCCCTAGCAGCACCCCCGATGAAGGAAAATGATTTCTCCCAAACCCACCAAAGAATGTACAGGGGTTGGATGTAGATGGTGTGACGAAAGATTGAAATCCACTGCTCATGTGATCTGGATTATTTTTGGCACGAAATGAGACCAGAGATATCACAGATATTCAATGATATAATAGAAATTTATCAGAGATGCAACCATAAACACAGATATACAGCAATACTCGATTTCTATTAATGAAAGAAATGTACAGAGACTGTAAAAATACAGAGTGAAAGACTCGCTAGAATGGTGGCGGCTTATCTCTGAGAAGAGATGAGACGACTGCGCTCATTCATAAGAAGATGATTAAAATGAGGCTCAGAAGGCATTTTTACAATAATCAGGAATGCCAAAAACCATAGACATCCAAAAACCTAACCCTGGGAGATGAAGCACCAAAAGCCATGTGGGCCCCGTTTGGGTAAGTTGGTACATCAACTTCCCGGGGTTGTAACTTTTGCATATGATCTCCGTTTTAGGCGTATGATAGCCTGTTGGAAAGGTATCGTCGAGGAGATTAATTTTGGGTGATCAATCATGCATTTAAATATCATTAAGAAGCTCAATACCTAAAAACCTTCATTTAGGCCCTCAAAATGGCCCCAGAAATTAAAAACTGCTAAAAATAGTAAATTGTCAAAATCGCCAGAAAACTGTTTTGAGCCAGTTGGAAAAGGTGGTGGCCACTGATATCCACCTGGATCATCATGGAAGGGACCCATCCCATAACGGTTTTGGGGCCATAATATGGAAAAAACCCGCTCCCGAGCGAGGGGACTAGCGAATGGATATGCCCCCCTCCCCAATGAAGAGCTTGGAGGAGAGTCAAAGAACTCCCCAAAGCAACGTTAGAAACTTGGGGCGTCATTTGATATCAATTTGACACATTTTTCATGCCAAATGATGACATTCCAAACATAAAATCATTAGATATAAAAGGTAGCGATGAGACTACACTCAAAGATTGAGTGGACCCGACTATCAATGACATCAAGTTGTTGATTGACATGGATATCGTGGATTGAACCACATAAGTCATTTGGTTAGATATTCCAGGAGGAAGGATTCCTCTGGATATGATTATTGACATGGGGGTTGGAAGGGCCCTCAACCCAAACACTTTTGAAGTGCCTTCCATTATGTCCCACCGAAGAGAGTGACTGTGAGCGAAGTCCGATATGGGCACCAGAATTTTCAAAATAATTGGACTGTTACATTTAGTTAACATAGGATTGATTAGATGAAAAAAACCTTCAGCTTTGAGATCCAATAAATGTGTAACCGCTAGTGAAGAAGAGTTTTTCTCCGCATATTCAATTTCTACAAAGCCAACTAGACTAATCAGTACAAAAGTGTCGGTTGGATCGAGTAGAAGCCTATGAGGAGGGGACGAAGAATTTATAATAAATTTTTCAGGGGGAAGACCTTGAACTCTTTGTGATCAACAAAGTGGTTGATCAACCACTTTAAATCAAAAAATTCAAGGCGCAGACCAACACACCCACCTAAGTCCTCTATGCATAGAGAGCACACCACTAAAAAGAGAAATCCTTAAACGATACAAACCAACCAAACAAATTTTCCAAATGCTTTTGACCCAAGGTGATGAGGTCCCGATAGTATAAATCACTTGAAGAAGCTAAGGAGTGGCTAAGAGAAATAGTTACCCTAACCTCCATCTCAAAGCCCTTCTCGGTCCAAGTACCAAGGCTTCATGATGGCACCCCCCAGGGGTACTAAGGGAAGTGATCCATAGTTTTCCCTATGTACAATGATAAGCCCCTTGTTTTCACCTTGTGTGTCAACCTAAATAATAGGCCACTAGGCTACCAACTCGCAATCAATGTCTGAGCGGTACAGTCAACAGTTAGGATCGAATGTATGGGAAAGGTAACAAATCCCAAAGCTTCAAAAGTGTCACCTCTCATGGAGGTAAGGGCACTAGAAAAACCCCCAAATACGATCTTCCCACTACACTTAATCAAGCTTTGGAGGGGAAATCTCCTCAACTCTCCTTCACACGACCTCATGTTTAACTCCTGTGTTAGAGGAGGATCCCGACTATACTTATATGAAAATTGGATTTCAATATCCCTATCATAGAATCCTATGTTTTCTTTGGGTTGGCCCTGGAGAGTTTAATCTTCACTCTAATCCAAGGCCCTAGCCTAAGCTATTGGTGAACCCCAGAAAAAGGTTACAAATTGATATTAGTTATTAGCGTTTGTTTTAATGGTTGTTTCTTAAGTAAAAAAGGAATGGACATGAAACTTAGTGTTGTGTATTAACACTTTCAAAAATAATAACAATTACACTTTAAGAATATTGTTGGTGTTAGCACTCTGTAAACTTCGTTCGGCTGAGAAAACGAATGACAAAGGCAACCTACAAACCAACTTTGAGGTCGGAAACTAGCCTTTTCGACCTGGAGAGGGCTTTCTCTGAGACTTCGTCTCTGTATAGGATATGGCTTTAAATTGTCGTCTAGATTGAACACTTTACTACAATATTTCTGGTTCTATTGGCGAAAGAAAGCAAGACCTTGGGCTATGGAGTCAATTTAAGAAAACGATAGAAACAAATGAAATAGTGATTGAACTTGACAGGATAAAGGCTAAGTAAGAAACAATATTTCTATTAAAAATCGTTGTGTGTGGAGAGAGAAAAACACATGAAGGAACTCAGAGCACCGCTAGGGATGAATTCAGAGTTCGCTTAGAAGAAACATAGTCGTCTAAATGGCGTGAATCTAGAGCACCATGCGGTGAATTCTAGATTTGAAATCACGTTTTCATTTAGACATAAATACATATATGAATATAAATAACACATGAAATCATGTACGCAAAGAGAGAGTACAATACATCAAACTTCCATCGTTAGAATCTTTTCGTCAAAGCTTCAGGACCTTTGCATTAAATTTCAATCGAGCTCGAAAGCTACATTCAATAGTCTTTGTCTACACTATTTTTCCAATCAACCCGACTTACATTGAAAAGAAAAAATATATAGACAAGGGTGTGTCGCTTGAGCTTCTATGCCCTCCAACTACTATCCCTAGAATCATGGATCTAATTTCTTTGAAAGAGAACAATAACTTCAATGGATTTACTAAAAATAGAAAACTCGACTTTGCAAAATCATAATCGTAACCAAAATATTATTTACAATCATTGATCATGATCAAAATTCGACCATATGATTGTGATAATTCATCATGTGCATTGTTGGACACTATGTCACCCCTGCATAGCAAGTCTGCTACACAACAATAACCTACAACAAAAACGCAACGGATTGCGCAGCAAACTCGAAAAATAGGCGTTAAAGATGACATCATATCTCACAAATAAAAAACTATTTTTCAAAAATTAGAGCATTTTTTGTAGGTAATCTTGCTCTAGAGAAAAACCTCTTTCGATTTCCTGAAATTCATCTCCAGCTGGTCAGAAAACATGTCACAAAAACACGTCTCAAACAGGAAATCATGAAATCTGAAAAATAGGGCTCAAAGATTCATTCAAATATCCCAATCAATGGCACCTTTTGCAAATATGAGAGAGGTTTCTATTACTTGGTTTGTCCTCGACAAAAACCTCTCGGGGATTTTCAAAATTCCTCTCTAGTTGGTAAGAAAAGGATATTGAAGTTTACCACTAAACCAGTCATTTACGCAACGTGCCCTATATCTTGTGCATAGAAAAATCCTCTGTGTGACAACATATTCTGCACGACAGCATCCTCTGTGCGATAGAGTCTTATGCATGACATCATTCTCTGTGCGACAACATCTTCTGTGTGGCAGCATCCTCTGCGCGACGACATCTTTTGTGCGACAACATCTTCTGTGCGATGACATCTCCTGCGTGACAACATCCTCTGCATGACAACCCACTGCGCAATGAAATCCACTATGCGACGAAATCCACTGTGCAATGACATCCTCTGGGTGACAGCCCACTGTGTGATGACATCCTATGCGCAACAACATCCTCTGCGTGACAACATCCTCTGCGCGACAACATCCTCTGCGTGACAACATCCTATGCGCGACAACATCCTCTACACGACAACATCCTATGCATGGCAACATCTTATGTGTGATAGAATCCTTTGCGCAACAACATCCTCTGCGTGACAACATCCTCTACGTGACAACATCCTATGCACGACAACATTGTATGCGTGATAGCATCCTTTGCGCGACATCATCCTTTGCACAACAAAATTCTCTGTGCGACATCAAATTTTGCGGCGCACAGTGAATTTTGTAGTGCGCAATGAATTTTGTAGCACACAGTTGTAAATGGAAATGGAAATAATAAATGATAAATATTCCTTTTGAAACCGACCCTTGGAGATGTTAGATGATGCCAGACATAAAAACAATATTGGTGTTAACATGCATGACTTTGCAAACTGTTGACAAACCTCTAACCTTAGCTATGAAAATCATGGTGCTAACGGCTGGCTCCAATGGGGATCTTATCCTACCTGTGAGGTAGCAAAGAAACATAGACCATGTGCCTTATCCATTGGGTTGTTCCCAAGCCATATATTGTGATCTACAACCTGTAATCTGTTTCTCCACCAACTTATTATGCAATTGAACCAAACCCAAACCGAAAATACAAATTGAAAAATGTTGAAAGAAATGCTCACCATGTTGAGCTTATTTTCACCTACCTACCCTAACTACTGAAAAAACTGCCAATCAGGTGAAATCAAAATGCCAATGCAACCATGCAAGAACTTTATCCACTATTTTCTTTCTTTGAACATGCTTCCTCCAAAGCCCGTTTCCTGATAAGTCATTCAAAAATTTATCTATAAATTCAAATCTCAAAAAATTAAAAACATTGGGACTATTTATCCTCTCCAACAAAACTGCAAATGGATCCTCAAAAACATACATAAAACAACAATCATGTTTCACCCCTTCCACTGCATCCTTGTTTTCATGTAATTCAATCTGTTGATTACCACAAAGAGGCTGGAAAATCTGTTGAGACTATTGGAAATAACCATCTTTTGAATCAGAAGACAGTGTTGGCTGAAATGAAACCCCATGTGGCAATAAATCCATATCTAACACTGACGTGGATTAAACATCATATTTATTTCCAAGCTGGTAGTTGATCACAGGCTGCAAATCTGAACTGAAATAACCTTCCACGTAATTAGCAACAGGGTCATTAAAAGTATGAGAAGGTTGTTGTTCCTCTTCACTGATAACAATTTGCTCATGTAAAACAGTGTCACTGTGAATGCAGTCAGACTTCACTACTTCCTCTGTTATCTCATGATTTACTTTCAACAATTCAAAGGAAGAAAAACATAATGGAAGATAATTTTCATTGGAAAGTACATTGCTTTCTTCATATTCAACATCATGCTCGGAGGATTTCTGATTTGAAACATTATAAACATTTTGCTTCAGCAATTTGAATGACACAAAACACAATGGCAAAGTTCTTTCACCTAATTCAAAACTTTCTTCATTTTCTTCACTGTTGCGATATGCACATTTGCCAATTTCTTTGGGTTGCTGAAAACAATCATTTTCAGATTCGGAAAGTGCAACTGCTTGTTCTGAAGAGTCAAACTCATAGTCATCATTGTACTCATCATACCTGGGTTTACCAAAAATCTATGTAATGTCATCAAACAGGAAAATTGAGGCAACAACTTGTTCTTCTACAAGTTGATCTGTAAATTCACATTCATGGTTGTCTACAAATGCATACATAAAACAATCAGTTTCTTCCTCATGATGGCATGGATCCAAATTTAAATCAGTATCAAAGCAATTTGGGAGAGTAGCTTGTTCTTCAAGATAATCATCAACCTTTGCAAAAACATCCTTATGAAATCCTTCAAGAAAACTTATGGCATGATCAGCCTCCTGCATATTATGCACAATCTCTGGTTCCTCAGCTTTCAATTTCTCATCCAAAATCTGATTTTGCATCTCCTTACATGCTTGAATATTGTCTACAACTTCCTGAGCATTATTGAGCATTTGTTGCAAAGACATAGACTTCCTCTCCATCAGAAGAAAATATAAGTCTTATTGAAAGGTTGTTACATAATGGAGCATGGAAACAACTTCAGGAGGTTGGACTTCTTTAGGAGGTTTATAATAAATATTAGCAAACCTCCTACTGAATTTGAGATGGTTTCATCTTTTATTCTTCCCATGGCATAAAAATATTAAAGGACTAGATCCCATGACTTTCTCTCACCCAAAAATCTACGGAAAGCTTCCCTCAATTCATCCCACGAGCTAATCGAATGAGGCTGCAAACGTCTAAACCATGCTTTGGAATCTCCTTGTAAGGACTAAGAAAAGGCCCTCATAGACACATCATCATGTTCAATCTCAAAAAGGTCTATAAAATGCTCAAAGACCTGAATATGTTTTTTAGTTGTCTATCCATTAGGCTCTCCATCGAACCTAGGAAGGTACTTATAATGTTTCTGAGGAAAGTCATGAAGGATGGAGGCAATTTAAGAGGACTATATCTTTCTTGAATCTTGGAGGGTGTGGGATTAAGAACAGAAGGTACAAGCTCAGCTTTGGTTTCATTAAGCTCACAATAATGATCATGAACATCATATGGCTTAGAGGAAGGAGCTTGGTGAATATCGGTTATACAATAAGGAGGTATACCTATAGTTTTCCATGGAGTATATACAAGGGTAGATCTCTTGGCTTCATTTGAATGCAGTAAGTGAAGAAATATTCTTTTGAAAAACTTAGGAAAGGACAAGAAGATATTGATAAAATAGAAAATTACTTCTTGGACTAAACTTAAGCTTAAGTACCTGATTTTTCCATACTGCTCTTCCATATCTCTGTCAACAGGTCTCATTCTCCATTGGAGTCTTTGAATCACATTTGAAGCTTGATTGGAGTCGCCAGGTGAATGGTACAACCACCTTATGTTTGACCTCTTTTCACCATCAGAAGTCAAATTCGATCTTTGTTATTTTATCCTAGGGAAAATTTCACCTTCGTCCCCGGCAATGGCGCCAAAATGTTATTGTTCTATAAACTTCGTTCGATTGAGAAAACAAATGACATAGGCAACCTACAAACCAACTTTGAGGCCAGAAACTAGCCTTTTCGACCTGGAGAGGGATCTCTCTGAGACTTTGTCTCTGTACAGGATATGGCTTTAAATTGTCGGCTAGATTGAACACTTTAATACAATATTTCTGGTTCTATTAGCGAAAGAAAGTAATACCTTGGGCTATGGAGTCAAATTAAGAAAACGATAGAAACAAATGACTTAGTGATTGAACTTGAGATGATAAAGGCTAAGTAAGCAACAGTCTTTCAGTTAAAAATCGTTATGTGTGGTGAGACAAAAACACATGAAGCAACTCGGAGCACCGCTAGGGATGAATTCAGAGTTCACTTAGAAGAAACATAGTCGTCTAAATGGCGTGAATCTAGAGCACCATGCGGTGAATTCTACATTCAAAATCACGTTCCAATTTAGACAGAAATATATATATGAATATAAAAAACACATGAAATCACATATGCAAAGAGAGAGTACAATACATCAAACTACCACCATTAGAATCTATTCATCAAAGCTTCAGGACCTTTGCATTAAATTTCAATCGAGCTTGAAAGCTACATTCAATAGTCTCTGTCTACACTATTTTGCCAATCAACCTGGCTTACATTGAAAAGACGAAATATATAGAGAAGGATGTTCCCTTTGGGCTTCCTTTCCCTCCAACTACTATGCCTAGAATCATGGATCTGATTTCTTTGAAAGAGAACAATAACTTCAATGGATTTACTAAAAATAGAAAACTCGACTTTGCCACATCATAATCGTAACCGAAATATTCTCTACAATCATTTGTCATGATAAAAAATTGACCATATGGTTGTGATAATTCATCATGTGCACTGTTGGACACTCTGTCACCCCTGCACAACAAGTCTTCTATGTAATAATAACCTACAACAAAAACACAGCGGATTGCGCAACAAACTAGGAAAATAGGTGTTAAATACGGCATCATATATCACGAATAAAAAAATATTTTTCAAAACTGAGAGAGGTTTTTGTAGGTAATATTTCTATAAATAAACGTGTAACACCATGTTTCCCCCAGTTTGTAAAAATAACTATACTGGCCAAGAACTGTGGCAAACTCAAAAATGTGAATGTGTGATGTGAATGGACCTTGTGAAAAAGGTCGATGAATGTGAATAATATTATGAATATATGTTGCAGGACTATTGAGAGGGGATATGCTGAAAAAGAGACCACGATGGCTGAAGAAAGGTGGTGGAAGGCACCTGGAAAGGTGGCGTTAACTTCCACTGAAACCAACACCGTATTTGGACTTCACTGGCCCAGAGAACCAAGAGCAGCTCACTGGCCCCGAATTAAATGACTCACCAGGATTGGTAGGTAGATGGCTCCTCATGAGTAATGAGGGATGGGGGGGGGAGTGAACCGCCCATCCGTAGAGCCGTCAGGCCTGACCAGTGCGAGGGAAATCGCGCCACATGCAACCTCACAAGAGGAAAAAGGTGTGAGGGAGAAGCGAAGGGGGCAGACGCGAGGGAAGGAAGAGAACTCTGGAAAATACAGAGTGAGTGATAGCAGAGAAGGGGGAGAGTAACCATCATTCTCGATCACTGGCAAACAGAGACGCAGTCTCGCAGCATCGTGATCTCATCTCGGGGGTGGATACTGGTAAATCCTATCGGAATCGTTGAGCCTATGGTTGGGTGGAAACGAGCACCCCTCTCAGCAGTTGCACTCACTTCTGGTTTTATTTCTGATAAGTGTTTTACATCTTGCATCGTGAAAATTATATGCTGACATATATGCTCTTAGTCTGTGCAGTTTTATGAATATGTCGGCGATATATGCTCTTAGTCTGTGCACTTTTATGAATGGTTTGAGTATAAGACTCGCGGTAGTAGTTTCGATTCAGCACCGGTGGTTGCATGGCTATAATGGAAGGGTCAGCTGCGATGGCTTATGTTTATAACAGATTTTTATGTATATACGCACAGTGAATCGATTCAAAATTCAAGTCATTTCTCGACAAACCTATACCCTTATCCGCCCCTGTGTGATATCCTGGATAGATCTCCCCATAGACACCCTTCTTAGAAAGCCTCACCAAGAACCTCGAAAAAGGATTTTGAAGGCGTAAGTCTTAGTAACCCTCGCATTTCCAGGAAGAATGATCCTTGAAATCCCAAATAGCAACATGAATATCTGCGGTTCGGGCTTCAAGAAGAGTCTCCCGCGATAATACCGGAATTCTCTCGTGGAGAATTCAACAAGCCCCGAGCCATTAGATCTTGGCAGAGCCCGTGAGTTACGTAAGTTTCTTTCTTTTAGCCTTAAGCCCAGAACCGAACACCAGGATCCTCGGGCCTAATAAGGACCATTGATCACTCACAAACTTCATTTCGTGGATTCCAGTTGAAGGGCTAAACCTTGCCCTCAAGATTCACGAGCAATGCGGAGCGCAAAGTCCCAAGGGGGCTGCAGATTTGTGTGAGCCAGTCATTGGTGAAGTGCATCGGAACTCGGCATTTTGGTGTTTTGTGGGTTGAAGAACCCAAAGCTTAGCATCGTGAAGTCTGAAACTCCAAAAGGAGGGAAGTTCCTTGTGGGACCCGCGCGGACGACGGTCGGAAATTTCGGGCATTTCTGGTATGCTCGGCAGATAGGAGGTTGAGACTTTGTCCCAAAAGTCTCAAAGGGGTGAAAAGAAACTATCGCCCATCTCATGGGAGGATGCGTGTCTTGGAATCATCCATTTCGGAGATTCGCGCACCAGGACTCACAGAGGTGAACATCTTGACTTCGCAACTAGCGGTCCCGAGGAAATCCGAGCCATTCATCTAAGAGCGATTGTCGCGAGATCGCCTTTACATCGTGGATTCTAACATCGAGTCAGCAGGAAGTCCTTCCGACCTCGAATCTGAAGTCGCTGAGAGGATTAGGACCATCCATCTAGGGAGGACAAAAGCGTAGATCAAGTGAATCCCGAACTCGTGAGTTCGCAGCGTAAGAGACCAAAGGTCGGGTGATCCAAGCTCTAAGTGCGGTGAAGTCACGGTGAGCGGAGATAGTCGCTTGGATCCGGTAGAATGGGAGGACTATTGGATCGTGAACCCCATCGCCATCGTGAGTTCGGGTTCGAGGTTAAGGTCACTTGGCGCATCGTGAGAAGTCGGAAGCGCCGGAGAGCCGAGGCTTGTGAGAACACGGGGCACATCCATTAGGTGGGGCCCGCACAATTGACAAATGGGAACACGTCGCCCGGAAAGGAGTCAACACTATATTGACTTCTCGCATCTCGGATCTTCGGCGGTGTATAATAAAGGCTCAACGCCCAACTGCGTAGGTTACAGTTAAGCAGAAGTGTGAAGAGTGAAGTCAACCATTTGACTTTCGCCTCTACCTTCGAGAAGAAGAGCATGAGAGTTCGACGCTTCAACCTGCGAGGCTACGAGTAGCGAAAGTGTCAAGGGGAAGTCATGCATCGCATCTCCTCGAATCGCTAAAAGTCGATAGTGCTTGGCTGGCTTAAGCACATAGAAACGTGGGATGGTCATATGGACAAGACCCTGCGGGGAAACTCAATTTGCTAGCCCCGCCGAGGTTCAACAAGCTATCGTATTCCGTGGTTTGTAGATTCAAAGACCTAACGCTTCTGTGAGGCCGAAATGCTGGCTATAGAAAAGAATGCCATAATTTTGTTCGCCTATGGTCATGACCCACGAATACATGGAGATGGACAAGGAAGGAACTAGCTTATGTTGAGACCTCGTAGGTATTTCTGGGATTCTGATCCTCGAGAATTCAAAGGAAAATTTTGTTTTCCTTAGTGGGTATGTGACAAAACGTGTCGTAAAATTCATCTCCATATGGGCCGAAATACGTGTTGGAAAAACATGTCTCAAACATGAAATCATGAAAGTTGAAAATAGGGCTCAAAGATTCATCTCGAATCTCCCAATAAATGACACATTTTGCAAATCTAAGAGAGTTTTTTATTACTTGGTTTGTCCTCAAAACATCCGGATTTTCAAAATTCCTCTCCGCCGGTCAAAATGACATTGAATTCCACCACTAAACCAAGCCATTTATGCAATGCACCCCTCAGATCTTGTGCGCAGAAAATCCTCTCTCCTCAGGTGATAATACCTTTACGCCGGCCAACATACTCTACACGACAGAGTCTTAGGCGTGACAACATCCTCTGGCGCGAAAACATCTTCTATGAGACAAAATCCTCTGCGCGAGGACATATTCTACGCGGGACAAAGATTCTCACAAGGACGGCATCTCCGCAAGCAATAACATCCTCTCATAATGTTTCATCGCGTGGATGTAGAAATCCACTACACCTAAAACACACCGCGGCAATCACATCCTCGTTACAGCCTGTGCGATGAAATCCTATGTGTGACAACATCCCATGCACGACAACATCCTCTGTGTGATGAAATCCACTGTGCGACAATATCCTATGTGTGACAACATCTTATGTGCGATAACATCCTTTGCGCCGACAATATACTATTCATGCATTAACATCCTCTACTACAACATCTTATGCGTGACAACATCTTATGTGTGATAACATCCTTTGCGCGACATCATCCTTTGCGCGACAACATCCTTTGCGCGGTGCGCAGTGAATTTTGTAGTGTGCAATGAATTTTGTAGTGCACAGTTAATTTTGCAGCATGCAATTGCAAATGGAAATGGAAATAATAAATGATAAAGATCCCTTTGAAACTGACCCTTGGAAATATTAGATGATTCCAGTCATAAAAAAAAATAAGGGTTCTAACATGCATGACTTTGCAAACTGATGACAACCTCTAACCTTAGCTATGAAAACCATGGTGTTGTTGGTATGAAAAATTTTCAAAGAGTCGTAAGATATGGAAACTAATGCACTGCTTATTCAAATAAATGTTTCATTTTCAATGCAATGCAAATGTAAATATTTCACTTTCAATGCAAGACAAGATTTGATTGAAATCTACAACAACTTATGCAATGCACTAAGTTAATGAAAATGTAACTTTTTCGCCACCCGATATGATAAAGGTGCACCCTAGAAACTAACCCTAACTACAAACTGAAATCTTTTTGTTTTTCTGAAAAGTATAAGAGCTAATTCTGAAAGAAAACATGCATACAATGAACGCTTTATTTTTAAATGCAAATGAAAAGGGTAAGGGATAAAGTTCACTAGAACATGCTCTTATATTTCCATTTATACAACTAAATCAAGAAAACAAGAAGGTAGAAGGAAAGAAAGATTGCAAAAGATGACCAAACACCCTATAAAGAACTGTAAGAATGGGTCAAAGTGCAGTATACACCTGACGAATCTTTCTAAAGACCTAAAACCATCAAAATCCAAAAACAACCTTGACAAAACAAGAAAGTTGATTTTTTTTTAGGAATTTTCTTATAATATTGAAATGAAAGAAATAATTTTGAAACAAAACAATCCCCAAAGACCCAATGTGGATCCAAGAAGACCCTACAGTAGAACAATCCAACTTCTAGTGATATGAGCAGAAGATAAAAAATGAAACCTAGAACATGTACACGGTTGTCTTATGGACAAGAGGCGTATGTACGTGACTGTGTTCAATAAAGACACATATGTATGCGTTTGTACTCAAAGAAAAGGGTGTACACCCAGTAAAAACCCCTCAAACTTGAGAGAAAAGGGTCTAGAAGACTTAGGAAATATTAGGAAAATTAAGGGAAAGCTAAATAAATGTCAAATACACATAAAAAGCTTCAAAAATAAATACAAACCACAAGTACCCCTAACGACACAAAAAGGGAGAATCTGAGTCAGCTTAATTCCTATTAATGAGAACAAAGTCCCATGGCTATGGGTCAAGGCCACAATAGAACGATACCCTAAAAGAGCACTCTCAGACTCAAATCAATAAATCAATTGAGAATAACTACTTCATAATAACTAACTTTCAAGGGGAGAGAAGATAATAACTGATTCCATATTTGATGTCGATCCTAATGCGGAAGACTTTCACTCCAACACTCTTCTATAACAATCCTTTGAAATCTCATGCACAAAAAGAGATCTATAAATGCAAATAGGTAGTTATTTGATAATCGACTAAAGTATGAACACTACAATTTTCATAATAGATTCAAATTATAATATGTAAAATATATTAGAAACATGAATCAACATATGAAATTCATGAGAACGAGAGATCTTTATTATGAACAACATAAAAAATTGGTTACAACCTGTAACCATTGCAACACTATCTCGAAACTAGGCTCCAAGTTCCTCCACCCAATGCCAGAGATGATCAATAATAGCTCCAATACTTTGTGCTCAAACAAGTCCAAGGAAGGCTAAGGTTTCTTCTTGACAAGATAGGGAGAAAACAAATTATGAAAACAAGGGTTTCTAGATGGAAGGGACAATCTCATATGCAAGGGGAAAAGTGGACTTGTAGGATTGAATTGAAAATAACAACATAAGGATGCATTTGTCTGTTTTGTTTTTCCTCCACCCCAAGGCTCTATTTATACTCTTTTTTTATAGTTGGAGTAGTTATGGATGTCCTATAGAAGGTGGAGAACCTGAGGAAACTGTCAACTCCACCCTAAAATTTGGGAAATTTTTTGGAGCCAAATTAACATGTACGTGAGTTTATAACTAGCATGGTGCATATGTACGTGATTTTCTTTAAGGATAGTCACATACATCAACAAAGATGGGGTTTTAAAGTATTTTTATGAGGAAAATGGGGGAAAAGGTCCTACAAGCAAGGAAAGGGATGTAGCTTAGGCCAATAAGTCATCATAATCATATGTGGTGTCAAATGATGCTATACAAATATGATGATGAATGCATTGGTACAACCAATGGGGAAGTTGGTTGCTAAATTAGAAGTGGTACCTACTTAGAAGGAGGAGCATTTTGCACTTGGAGGAGGGAACTTAACCCTTGAAGCTTCGGATCATGTGGATATATACCTTGGAGGTTGGAAACTTAACTTAAGGATGATTGGGTTAATGAGCATACTCCATGGAGGTTGGAGATGGACTTGGACACATATGTTAAGGAGAAGAATTGGAGCTTTGTGACCATATTGGCACACATGCAGGAGCATTGGGCTCATGAGAAGACATGTGGCACATAGTTTGAGGAGGAAAACCTTACATGAGGACCCTTGGAAACCATCGTAGAAGAGGAGTGTTGTACTAACGACTTATTGGAGAGTGCATAATCCTAGAGGAGGGGTGTTGAGCCTTGTGAGATTCATGCTTGGATGGAATTTCATCTTGGGGGTTGGATAAACCTTGGTATGACAATTATACATTATTGTATGGTAGAGTGATCCATGTGGGGTTGTTGGTTACTTATATGGACACAAGTCCTTGTTTTATGCTATCTTCCATCACCTAATCTCTATATAAAGGAAGGAGAGATATCTTGTAATCATTATCATCATTGTAATTCTCATTCTTTGTATTGTTTTGGAGAAGTCTTGTAGGGAGAAAGTTGCTAGAATTTATGAGGAAACCCTAGAGCATGTTGTCGTGCTCCAAGGAGGAAACCTCGGAGAAGAAAAGGAGAGAGAGAGAGAAACATATTGAATGTTCTTGGATAGATTTCCCTTATGTGATGCCAAGGTTTTCAGAGTTAAGGCTGTATATGCACAAACCCCATTAACAAATGGCCGTAGAGATGATGATGGTATTATGACACTTGTTGTAGCGCTATGGTTTCCACCATAGTAAAATACACAGGAGTGAAGCTAACACCTTGCATGATTTTGTTTTGTTCTTGTCGGATGTGAGTCTAG
Source organism: Picea sitchensis (assembly GCA_010110895.2). Classification (NCBI taxonomy): domain Eukaryota; kingdom Viridiplantae; phylum Streptophyta; class Pinopsida; order Pinales; family Pinaceae; genus Picea; species Picea sitchensis. Next base: position 45,605 of record SNQJ01S0078300.1, read on the forward strand.
GGAAAGATCATGGAAATATTAGCTTGATGAATATTTAGCTTGGTATGATGCCTTGCTTCGAAGAAGACTCAATTATTGTATCATCAATGTTCCATCAAGGTATTGATGCTTTACAGGTTGGATGCAAGAGTTGAAGACTTTAGGGTTTGAGTACTCAAACCCTAGCATGGACATATAGACTTGGAGGCTAGTAATTAGAGGTTCTGCCTTGTACTTGTGTGATGCAACATGCATAAACCCTAAGGAATCCAAGAGCACTAATGTGGAGATATTATGTAATATAAACTTGGAGTATGTGCCAAGGATGACTTCCTATTTGAATTGATGTTAGAATGTTGAGGATATTTGGTGGAGTGGCTAACTTTGGTTGGGAGTGATTCCTAACTAAAAGTTTGTGGCTAAAGTTTTTTTATGGTTTTCCTAGCTAGGGTTTTGAGAGCTTAACTTGTACCATATTTGTACCATCCAAGTTCAACTACAACCTCCATGAAGTATGCTCAACCCAAGCATCCCTGCTATGCCAACCCAAGGTATATAATACATGACCCAAAGCCTGAAGGGCCAAGTGCCCTCCCAGTGCCCAACACCCCTCCTCCTAGGTAGGTACCACTTCTAATTTATAAACCAAGTCCTCCATTGGTTGAACCAATGGATTCATCATCATGTTGATTAGGGTAACAACCTCCTAGGTAAGGGCATCATGCCAACACTCTAACCAAGGTCCAACATCCATCCAAACTAATGCATGTGTGTGTGTGTGTGTGCATGGATGTGGTTGTATGTACACACACATGTATGTGTGTATGGAGGGTGACACACACATGTATGTGGTTAGTTGATGTATGCATGTATGTATGTATGTGCAAAGTCTCTATCTATCCAAATTTTGTGTACTTGTAGATTTGATTTTCATCTTATTTTATCTTCATGATTGAGTATATTTCAGCCTTGGCTATGCATGTTGATTTGACATACATTGAGATGAATTTGTTAAGGGATTTAACACATATTTGGAAGATAAAGGAGAAGATTTACCACTGTAAAATCTACCATAATGTGCATTTTCAGATATGTAATTTATTCAGGAAATATTCCCTAAGGCCTAAAGTTGTTTGGTATTTATTCTTGGGTTGCCTAGTGAATTGGGCTGGATAGAAGCAACATTAGTTCTTGTGATTTAAATTTTTGAGTCACCCCTACGGCTAAAAATTCATAGAAAATAGATTCAAAAGTCCCCACGGTTGAGTTAAATTCTTTGGAATTTGCATTATCACCGCTTTCAAAATTTCTACATGGTATCAGGGCTAATTGGATTGATATTACCTTGTTTTTGATTTGGAGGTTAGATATATCAGTTGTTGAACATGGAAGTGGTTGTTGTGTGGTGAAACCCTGAATGTTTGAGATGAGCACTTGCACTCGCGGAAGGGTTTGATGGGTTGAAATCCTAGTTTATCTTGTGATGAGAATTTTCACCTATGATAAGTCATAGATCTACTCAATTGTTAGATGGCATGGATTTATTTCTAGTGGATGTGATGAGAGGGACTCTTATGGATAGGTGGTTGATTTTTATTGTGGATGCCTGTTCTCACCTCAGATAGGTGTCGTTCTATTGATGGCTAGTATGGTTTTGTTTTTAATTCAAAGGGAGATGCCTAGGAGGCCCCATGATTGTGGTGGTTGATTTTTCTAGTGGATACTAGTGTGTTCAACTTCATTTATGGATGGCGTGGATTTATTTTCATTAGGTGTGATACCCATGAGGACTTGTGATAGGTAGTTTATTTGTTCCAATAGATGCTAGTGTGTGTGACAACCAAATCTGGCTCACCAATTAAATATCCAAAATATTTTGAATACAATGTAGAAATCCAAGTGGATAACAATACACACACACACACAAAATGAAATGAGAGCCACACATATATACCCACGTAGGGGTGCCCTTTCAATAAGAGATGTGTCATTTCATTAGGAAGTGTCTCTTCAATACATTTTCATTATTCATTATTGTCATTGTTTATTTATATTTATATTCTATATTATGTTTACTACATTGCCTCCCCCTTTAGAAATGGGTGCTTTGTCCCTCAAAATAACAATTATGTTATTTTATGTCTTGGTTCTGTCTTGGATTGTATTCACATGATACTCAATTATTGATGATGTTATGGTGGATGACATGAAATGATACGAACTTCTAAGTGCTAAGCATAATTGTCGAACTATAAAATGCTCCCACCATCCTAATTTGATCTTTTGTTAAACGTTGCACTTAGGTGATACCTAATATGTATTGTCATTATGATACTCAATGTTGTTGGTCTCAATATTCTTTAGAAGATAGATTATTATTTTTTTCTCTGAGCGATGTTGATATTTTGACTAGTTAAAGTTCCCACTTTCAAGATTAGGATGTCGATAAGGTGTATTTGTAGCATGGCTTCCCTTTATTAAAAATCTGTAACGTTGTCAGGATTTATTTTTGGTGTTTTATCTTCTTCATGCACTGGGTTGTTCATAGTTGCATTTCTATTAGTAAGTACACTTGTAACTTCCATCGTTTGTACTCCAACACATGTATATGTATTTTCTTCAATTGGATTGGAATTTTCTTGAGTCATGATATTAACTGGATTTGTATTTGTTCCCTTCTCCTCAACTTGGAATTTTTCACCTAAAGACTTTGATGCTTCCATCTGGATTTGTTCCAACAACCTCTTATCATTCTTAAGCTTCTTAATTTGTACAAGTAGGTTTTGATTATGATTTTTTAGACATGAATTTTCTTCATTATCTGATTTGTCGATATTCTTAATGTCTATATTTTCAAGTTTCTCCTCTTTCAAATTTTTGATTTGTTCTAGTAGCCCTTGATTAAAGTTCCTCAAACAATAATTTTCTTCATTTTTTTTTCTTCTGATAGGTTCTTCTTAAGATTGTCCTTTTCTTCTTCTAAATTTGTATTGCACTGCTTCTTTGCTTTATTGATTTGTGCAAGTAATTTTTTACTGTGATCTTTCAGGAGAGAAATTTCTTCATTTTTATCTGCAATAACCTTGTCAGATTCTTTTTTGCATTGTTTGTACTATCCTCTAATTATCTTGAAGGATAATCTTTGAGATAACTTTAAGGTCTTCTAATGTTACTGGATCTAATTCTAGTGTAGAGTCATGTAATGTTATCTTTTTCTTTTTATCGAAAAATGTCAAAAACTTCTTCTTTGTGTTTAAAATGAAAGTTCAAGGTGCTTCTACCCAATGTGAACCCAAAATTATGTCAATGTCATCCAAAAATAAGGATCTAACAATGAATTTTGATACTAGGGTATAATCTCCAATATTTAGTTGTAGATTGCTCATGTCATATTATTTTTCATCCCACGAGCCTATTTTTTTAGTCATATTTGACTCAAGAATCACTAATTGGTTAGCACATTTAGTACTAACATAATTACTATCCTCGGTAGGAGCAACAAAAATAGTAATATATTTCCCTACAAGTGTCCCTTTGATTCTAAGTAGCACCGCAACACTTTTTTTTTGCAATTTTAGAAAATTGTCCTTTCTCCTTACTAGACTCCATTTTGCGTTCATCAATAATTTACGTTTTAAAAAACAATTTAATTATAATAATTTACGTTTTAAAAAACACTTTAATTATCATAATTTACGTTTTAAAAAACACTTTAATTATAGTGCTTATATTGCCCCACCTTTTTCTTACTTATATAAAGAGTTAACAATCACCTTTATTTTTCTTGTTTACCTTCGAATTGACTATTTTATACTCCTTTTAATAAAATTTTGCTTACACACATTAATTCTTCAATAAATTTTTTGAAAATAAAAGTTGCTTGAGTAAACTTTTTATAACCTTGATATACTTGGAATAAAATAATATATTCCATTTTTCTTCTTTTAGAAACTTCCAATAGCCCTTTTTACCTTACAGTGAATGTTAAATAATTCTTTTGAACCTTAGCGACATGTTTGAATTTCCACAGTTTCCTTTTTCTTGTACCTCTTTGTGCTCTAATGAAGAGTATTCTAATATTGTCTCAATTGACTTATGTAATACAACTCAATACAAGGAAATTGCTTATCCCTTAAAGAAACTAGTTGACTTATATGATGGTTTATAATCTTTTTGATAAAAAATTGGTTTTGCCTCTAATTAATAACACCGTCCCTTACCTTACAATTTTAGTATATTTATTTTATATTGTCTTCCTTTTATTAAATAATCCTGGTAACTCGCGAATTAACGAATCGTCGTAAGCATGGATTAATTTTTATGCCCTTTGATCAATTTACTGTAATACGAGTCGCGATGTATGGTGCGTTGGATTAAGTGTTACGCCCAATTGCCCGCGACAACCCACAATTCCTTATTAAATTATGGTAGCAACAAGTAGTTTCTTCATGCACGGTCTTTTTTTTCACCCATCTACCCTTGCGAATTCAATTTGCTGGCTCGAACTGGTGGTTGTTCTATTTTGGTTAAGTTGTGACTCAAGGCTCTACCAAAATGACGAACTTGCTTAGTTTTAGTGTTTGTTACAAAGGGAGAGAATTTCTAGCGTTATGCCCTGGGGATAATATTGGTGGTTGCATGTCTTGTACATTTATGGAGAGATTGATCATGGATGTGATAGCTACTATGATACTAAGCTATTGGCAATCTTGTGCGTTTGTATTTTGTACATGAACTTGGAGAGTGGATTTTTCTTGTTCTATTATTCATATGGGTACTCTTGTCTTGGAGTGTTTAGCAGTGAAAAAGAGTGTGGCAGACTTGGAGATAGGTTCAAAACCCTAATGGTGGAATCAATGATTGATTCCAAACTTGCAACTAACGAGAGTAGTGATGACTACTCACAGATTGGTGATGACCCTTTAAGGGTTGTTTTTTAATCTTACCACAAGATTAGTATTTTAGCATCTATAAGTTGAGATGTATGCATATCTTATCTTGTGCTTTTGATAGATCCGATCCACTTGTCTTGATCATGTTGGAGATGTGATTATCTTTGCAGGATGTCTTGGACAACTCTTGATGTGGTGCCAAGAGATGTTCGCTTGTGATGATGGATTTAGGAATGTCAGAGTTTTGAGATGTTACTATTGATGTCCTCCTTGTTTTGGAGTGATTTTAGAGTTCAACAAAAAGTAGTGGTATATGGTTATTTTCCTTTAGTTTCCAGATGGTCATTGTTCCTTTGGGTCCCTTGATGAAGGTGAAGATAGACTATCTTGGTTTAGTGATGTAAATTGAGCTAACTTGTTGTATTCTCCTTGCATGTTCACCATTTAGAAGTCGAGTTGTAGGTTGCTTGGTTGATTTCTTGGAGAGAGACACAACTTCATGACTAGTAACTACTTGGATGTTGATGTGTGTGCACCTATACTATTAGGTGTGACTCTTACAACATATGTATGATGTCATGTCATTATGGAGTAGTATTCTTTTAGGTTTGCGGAGGTACACAAATTATAGGTTGTAGATTAGAGGGAGTTGATGGGTGTTACATATAACAATTTTCTTGTAAAGAGGGAATGTTAGCTTCTTGGGTTACTCCAAAAATTTTCACCTTTCCTATGAGAGTGTTAGGTCTCCTAACTGCTCCTTGGCAATGCTTCATGGACATAAGGATGGCTTGTCTTGGGTGGATGTTGGACCTTGGTTAGAGCGATGGCATGGCACCCTTACCTAGAAGGTCCTTACAATAATTGACATGATGACTAACCCATTGGGTGCACACAATAGGTGAGTTAGTTGTTCAATTAGGAGAGGTGCCTACCTAGGAGGAAGAGTGCTAGGGACTTCTTATAGGGCACTTAGCCCTTGGAGCTTTGGAAAATGTGATATATACCTTGGAGGCTAGAAACTTGACTTGAGGACACTTAGGTTGAGGAACATACTTCATGGAGGGTGGTGATGGACCTAGACACATATATTGAGGAGGACCATTGGATCTTTCTAACCACAATGGAACACATAAAGAAGCATTGGGCATGCAAGAGGACATGTGGCATGTAATTATAGGAGGAACACCTTACATCATGGACACTTGGAAACCATCATGGAAGAGGAGCATTGGAATAAAAACTTGAAAGAGGGTGCACCATCCTAGAGAAGGGGCATTGAGTCCTAGGAGATACATTATTGGAGGGTGTTTCATCTTGGGGGTTGGATAAACCCTGGTATGTCACTTGTACATCCTTGTATTGTAGAATGATCCATGTGGGGTTGCCTTGTTGGTTACTTATATAGACATAAGCCCTTCTTTTTATATGTTAACCTCCCTCGCCTACTCTATACATAAAGGGAAGAGAGAGCTATTGTACTCATTGTCATCATTGTATTATCTTCCTTGTATTGTCTTGGAGGAGTCTTGTAGGGAGCAAGATGCTAGAGTTCATGAGGAAACCATAGGAGCATGACGTCAAGGTTCATGAGGAAAATCTAGGAGGAGACAAGGAGGGAGAGAGACGTCGTGAATAATCTTGGAGATATTTCTCTTATGTGATGCTAAGGTTTTCTCATGTGATGCTAGGGTTTGTGCTATGCATGTAAACTCTAGAGAGGAGCATGATGTTGGAGATGATGATGGTTATTATGGCTCTTGTTGTAGCACTAGGGTTTATACCCTAGTAAAAGACATGGAGAGTGGAGCTAACACCTTACATGATTTGAAGCCTTGTGCTTGTTAGATATGAGGCCAGGGAAAGATCATGGAAAGACTAGATTGATGAGTCTTCATCTTGGTGTGATCACTTACTTGGAAGAAGAGTTAATTATTATATCCTTGATGTTCCATGGAGGTCTTAGTGCTTGTGTTGATGCAAGAGTTGAATAAATAGGGTTTGAGGAATCAAATGTTAGGATGGAAATATACACTTGAAGGCTAGCATTAGAGTGGTATTTCCATGTACTTGTGTGATGCGACATGGATAGGGTTTGTAAACCCTAAGGAAGAGAAGGGTGCTAGTATGGAGAGGTTGTGTGATACAATCTTGGAGTATGTGCTAAAGACGACTTGCAAATGTTGATTCTAACATGTTGAGGATCTTTGGTGGAGTGACTAGCTTTGGTCGAGAGTGATCCCTAGCTTGGAGGAGTTGGTGGCTAGGGTTTTCTTATGGTTTCTATAGCTAGGGTTTTGAAAGCTTGAATTTTACCAACTTCGTGATAAAGTTGTGGTATGTACTTGTTCATCTTATATATATATATATATATATGTATTTATTTTGTGTGTGTGTGTGCTTGCAAATTCGATTTTCAGCTTATGTTAACTTTAAATATTGAGTAGATTTTAGTCTCAGTTATGCATGTTGACTTGACTATGTTAAATTTGAAGACTCGGTAGATTTTAGTCTTGGTTATGCATGTTGACTTGAATTAACATTGAGTTGAATTGGTTAAGTGACTTAATACATATCTGGAAGATAAAGGAGCATATTTATAGTGTTGTAATAAAGTAGTTTTAGATCTGTAATTTGCTTGGGAAGTGCGCCATAAGGACTATAACTTGTTGACATTTGAGTAATATTGTTTGGTATTTATTTTATTGGGTTGTTTAGTCCATTCTCATAACAGGTTTGGAAGGAGCTTGAGTGTCACCTGAGCATAACCAATCTTTGGCACTGTGGTTCAATTATTGAAAGCCTTGAGTTGTGGTTCATGTACTTGGTCATATTTTATACACACACACACAATATTTGAAGATAACACTATAATATATATATATATATAATTTTATATTTTACTTTGGAATAGAGCCTACGGAAACCCACCGGGCACTTCCGCTCATTTCAATGATGGTACCCGGGGTAAACTAGATTTTGTAGAAAGTCGAGGATTTTTCGATAGCTTTCTCATTTAAGAGCTCAACATGTCACTTGTGGGAATTGAACCTGGGTAGGGGGGGAAAACCCCTCAACACAAACCACTCGAGCTAAACCCAATTGACACACACATATATCTTTGTGTGTGTGCGCGCTTGCAAATTCAATTTTCAGCTTATGTTAGCTTTAAATATTGAGTAGATTTTAACCTTGGTTATGCATGTTGATTTGAATTAACATTGAGTTGAATTGGTTAAGTGAATTAACACTTATCTAGAATATAAAGGAGCATATTTACAGTGTTGTAATAAAGTAGTTTCAGATCTGTAATTTTCTTGGGAAGTGTGCCATAAGGACTATAACTTGTTGACATTTGAGTACTCTTGTTTGGTATTTATTTTATTTGGTTGTTTAGTCCATTCTCACAATAGGTTTGGATAGAGCTTGAGGGTAACCTGAGAAAAACCAATCTCGGGCACCAGGGTTCAATTGTTGAAAACTTCGAGTTGCGGTTCATACACAAAGAATTAAAGTCGATGTGGGCTCTTCCCTATATAACACTCTGGGAATCTGGCTTGCTCAAAATTCAACCATGTTTAGTAAGAAATTTGTTCTTGTCTTTCAAACAATGGCTTATATATTAATTCTATTTTCCTTTTACAAGAAGGTTGTAGTCCAGCAGACACCCAGATCGATGAGATCCCTCGTGATCGTAAGACCAAGCCATGGGATTTTTTTGATGGTGCTAGTAAAGACTCAAAATGTGGATGTGGTTTTTTCTTATACCTATTCGAACAAAAATATTTTACGTTCATGGCAAATATTGGGGTTGGCTCTAATCACTACAATGAATTTATGGATTTGCTTTTCCTCTTAAAATTTGCTTGAGGCTGAGAAGTGAATGATTTGTAGGTATATGGAGACTCTAGTGTGGTCATGAAGATTAGCCAAGTCCACAACACCAATTTAATGTTGTTGGTCGATCGTGTTAAGGATGCTTCTTTTCAATTCTACAAGATCGAATTTGCCCATGTTTACCATGAATTAAATCAAACAACAGATAAATGATCAAAGGATGGATTGAGCTTGTTGGAGAACCATTACACCTTACGTGAATACGATGACAGAAGAGTTGTGGCTTAAAGTCAAAACTCCATTCAAAACTTTTAAATCTGTATTTTTAGTATTATGGTTTGTATTTGAATATTGTTGAACATTATCGAAGTATTTTGGAAGGTCCTTATCTATTTTGGAAAAATAATTTTGAAGGATGTAGACATTACTGGTCTAGATTGTAGAAGTGATAAACATGTCATCTCTGTAAAGAAGATCTTTCTATTTAGTGTAGAACAACATAAGATTGTATTTATCTTCACCTTGAATATGAATATATTTTTTTCTTTGAAAAAAAATATTTGAAATTCAACCCTAAAACCAAAATTTCATATGAAATAAATTTAAAAATTTCTAAATTTACATTAATTGCCTAATTTTTTATAATCTCTAATATATTTTACTTAAAATATATATAAATAAAAATTATTTAAAATATATATATATATATATATATATATATATATATATATATAACTTCTCTTCATTTTCTTTCACCATTTCTTCTTAATTTAATAAATATTCAAATGAATCACATATAAATATAAACATATAGTGAAATAAGTATATGGAACTCTTCTACAACCAACTTAACATCACTAACACATATAATAGAGTATTTAGTTTTTCATTTATCTTTTAATTATTTTCTCATTAATGAGAATACTTTTAATAAGTAATCCCATTTCTAGTTAAGTTCTCTTATTTTATTCTATTATATTAAGAACCGTTGTCATATAGTAAATTAACATTATTTACCTTTTCATTATGTGTTCTCGCACTTCAAATAACTTTTTTTCGAACTGAAAATTTTTCATTATATTATATATATAATAGTGTTCACAAAAAAACTTGACCAAGATGACAACATAATTATTATTGTCCATACTAGCTCACAAGCTATCCAAACCAACACATAGGCTGAAAAAAAAAGAAAATCAACCAATTATAACTAAAGAGTCTACAAAACCTCTCCACTAGATCATCCAAAATAGAAGTGAAGACTAGTTTCTACCACTACAACCAATATCTACAGTGGCTCCGCACAAAAATAGAAACACTAAACATTCAAAAAAAAGTTAATATAAGTTTAAGAAAAGAGTAAAGCCTTCAATTCCTTCTTCCTATTTGTTATATGAAATTTTTCCTTCTTGAATCTTGAGCGTTCTCGATAAATATGAGAAAAGCTGAGATCACTGAGATTTATCTAAAACTATAACCTGTAATTTTCTTTTGCAAGTGCACTTCAAATAACTTACCCATGCTTCATAGTGATTATGCATATTTATTAAACATCATTATTATAATATTTATTTTTTTCATTTATTAATTTAAAAGTAAATATAATTTAATATTATACTTGGATTTATAATTATTTTCTTATAAATATAAACATATAGTGAAATAAGTATATGGACATGTTCTACAACTAACTTAAGATCACTAACCGATATAATAGAGTATTTAGATTTTAATTTACCATTTAATTATTTTCTCATTAATGAGAATACTTTTAATAAGTAATCACATCTCTAGCAATTTTGATTAGGTCTCCTTCTTTCATTCTAGCCCTACTATTATAATAAGGGGAGTTTAAATCAGGCCCACTTAAATAATAATCTCGTCCCAAGTTGAACTAAGGAGGACGAACAATATAGAGTATTTAGTTTTTCATTTACCATTTAATTATTTTCTCATTAATGAGAATACTTTTAATAAGTAATCCCATTTCTAGTTTTTTTCTAGCTAAAAATTAGCACAATTATATTAAGATAATATAATTTTTACATCCCTTGATAACCAAAAAATAAATAGACTTTCTTGACAAGTCAGTCCGTCCTACAACTTTACAAAAAGATACTAATCAGCCACAACCATGAAGGCTACCTCCAAATACATCCAAAATACATCCAGAAAAAAAAGGATAAATGTCGCCAAAAGAAACAATAATGGGCGAAAAAACTAGAGACCTGGCAACTCCTCAAAACTTATTGGCAAAGGACTCCTCCCAGCAAACAAAAATTACAAGGGGCAACTTACCAGATGATCAGAAATAGATCCACTAATATATATTTATATGTCGATGAAGGCTCGCCGAGTCTCCAGTCCACAACTGAAGAGAAATGATACCTTCGGGAGCTAATAAAGCCTACTTGGAGAGCATGTCCGCTTCCTTGTTGAATTCCCAAAAGATGTGAATAAACTGGACAGCCGAAACTTGCTTCCCAACATACTTATTCTTTCTTTCCATCCTTCTAAGGAGCTCACCCGCAAATCACTTTTGTGATTTAGCCAATCTATGATTATCTTAGAATCGCCTAGGATCTAAATCTTGTGTATAGATAATAGATCGGCTAAATATAGGGTCACCCAATAGCTCAACCTTTGTATTAGTTCCTTTACCATAGTTGAAATACCATTTAAAGACTTTGGTGGAAGAAAGTTTGATAATGCCTCCTGCGCTGCAACAAGTGCCATTAATCTGGGCAACGCCATCAAAACAGGCCAATGGAAACTCAAGTGGGATGTCAAGCTTGTTAATTCGAATAGAAGAGGTTATCAATTTAACCACAGGATTCTGAAGAGCTCCAAGAGATTTGATGACGACCGATTGAACTGAAGGTGTCTTACCTTCAAAAATCGCACCGTTCCTTTCCATCCATATGTGCCAGCAGATAAGAGCAGCAAGACTAGTTGAATTGGTCTTTCTTTTAATCCAGCTAGTGAGACAATCATCAAGATCAACACCATCCCAATTATATCTGATATTTTTTATGGATCTAATTTTTAGCCAAATGGATTTGGTGAAAATACAATGAATAAACAGATGAGCATTTTCTTCATTTGCATTTTTGCAAAAATGGCACAGCCCAGGCCCCATCCATCCTCTATGTTGTAATATTTTCCATGTCAAAATATTATTCCTCGTAGCAAGCCACATGAACAACTTGATTTTCAGTTGTATATCCCACTTCCAAATACTTTTGCACCAGCCTAAGATGTTTTGAAAATTAAGGGTAGAAATAATGGTTGCATATACATTCTTAGTCGATAGGTCTCTGAAAGAGTCACCTCCAGTCCAAGTAAGTTCATCTGCAGAGTCAAAAATGGATACTCTCGACGCTTGTAGTGCCCTCCTGTAGCGATCCCACTCCCCTGCCAAACTACATGTAAGATCCAAATCTGAACTGTTGTACCAAGAAGTAAGAGTAGAGTCTTGTTTTTGTGGTCTCCAAGCCTGAGCAAGTACCGAAACATGTTTTTGACTTAGTGCATTGATTAGCGAATTAGAAAGAAAGGAGTCTACACCTAATCCTAGAATTATGACCCTCCCAATTTCCACCAGGTGACGAGTACCAAGCTTCCAACTAAGCTAGTTTGTGATCAATGGGATTTCCCTAATAAGACTGTTCCAAATTTTTGAGGCCGATGCATGCTTGAAAGACTCTGATCTAAGCCAATTATTCATTGTCAAGAAAGGGAAATACTTCTCCTTCAAAACCTTTTGCCAAAGTCCTTTTTTAGTTAGTACCCTCCAAAGGGTCGATGTTGCCAGCGCTTTATTAAAAGAGTAGATGTTGTGAAATCCCCAACCACCCAAACTTTTTGGACAAGCAAGAGTCTCCCAATG
>SNQJ01S0078301.1:0-14700 GCA_010110895.2 Picea sitchensis
ATACCTCAGACCAATTACCTCATGGAGCAAGAGTCCTCTCTGATGCAAGCCCAGGCCGGTGGTGATGGAAGCTGTTGCTGCTGACAGGAAAAATCTGACGAAGAAGAAGAAAGATGGGCCCTCCAGGGCCATGCTCAAGTCAGTCCTGCTCTCGGTATTCCATGTCTAGGACCTGTGGGCCTCGAGACATGATCTCCTAGTTATCCCTAGATATCGGGGATAACAGGGCCTCCAAGGGAAACCCGAGACCAACTCGATTCGGAGTGGTCATTCATGATGAGATAGGTCAACTTATTTTTGTTTATGTGGGAAGCTCGGGGGATGACATGAACAATGTCGCAGAACTTTGGGCCCTCATCAAGGGCATCCAAGTTGCCTTATCTTTGGGATTCCATAAAATCGTGGTAGAAGGAGACTCACAGAGCATCCTTAATATCTTCACCAAAATCGTCCATGGCTTTCCACCAATGAATATCTATCCTAGTTGGTGGCTCCTCTCCAACCTGGAGCTTTTGCAATCTCTTCTCCATCAACACCTGGTCCTCATCCCATCGCATGTGCGTCGAGAGGCAAACAGGGTCGCAGACAAACTAGCCAACATTGGCGTCCAGTAAGAGAATTCCGACTTGGAATGTCATACCGAGCAACTACATGCAACTCCCTGTCTCTAAGAATGTATTTCCCTCGCAGCTCAGGACAACCTTCCCCTAGATGGGGTGATAGCCTAGGAAATAAAAGACACATGGGGAGGGGACTACGAGCCATTTGGCAACGACCTCCTCTGGGATTAAATGAGCCTCACAAGACTTGTCCATCCGTAGAGGCCACCGTCCATTTGATGTTTTTCCCTGTGCATGAGAAGATTGACCTTCAGGTGGCCGAGAGTACAAGCGTGACACTGCAATCTATTCCCCACAGGTTGGAATTCAAAGCAACACTAATGGTGATCAATTCCTTATGGTATTTCATGAATTGGGTCTTTCCATAGGTTGGCAGTCTCTCATATTCACAGTGGCTAGAGTTAGGCTTTCTCTCTGGTATACCTTTGCTTGTCTCCCCCCTGTCGAAATCTCTTTACCACTCTAGTCCTTAGCATGCCTCATGAGAGGGCTCATTCCTGACGTAGTGCTCTTACTCGTTTGCATTTAGCCAGTGGCAGGGGTTCTGTTGATGGTGGTAGGGGTTCTGTTGATAGTAGGGGCTCTATTGATGGCTCATACTCGTCTTTGCGCAAGGACGAGGATCCTTATCTGTGACACCTGAGCACTCCTTGGAGCTGTTTCATTGAAGAAGAGACGAGCGCCACCAGTTCCTGTCTCCCCTGTCCCTTCACATCCCTTGGTTTCTCCCCTTGTGCATGACTTCTAGATATCACCTTCTAGCTCGCTCTTCTTGGGTTTCCCTTCTTTGAATTCGCCTCTTCTCCAAGGCCCACATCATACCATGAGGTCCACTCATGTCTTCCTCCCTCAGAAGACTTGCTAAATCTAATTTTTGATATGTGAAGGGCTATAGACAACCTGTAATTCAGTCTGGAGCAAGTGCACCAATGCCTCTCATGGATTGTAGCTCATCATGTCAACATCAGCTGTTCGAATTCGGTTCCGACCATCAGTTCGTAGGACGCGATATTGCTGGGGCATCTGATTCCATTACCTTCGACGGCTCCAACGAGACATATTCATGAGCAGGTTCCTCGTGCTGAATAATAGTATTGTTGTTATGGTTAATATTTTTGTGCCTCAGGGCAAAATGTTTGCCAATGTTAGAATAGTTTTCTGGATTATACATGTAATCAATATGCACAATCTATATTTTTTGGGCTTAGATCATTTCAGTACAATGTGGGGAAATTTTAAATGAAAATTCAAGAAACGATAGGTTGGTTTCCTTTATAGGCAACCTTGTCGACTGTTATATGATGGTATGTATATTTTCAGACATGTGAGGTAATACAAATTGCTTATTTACAAAACAAAATATTCATTTAATTGGCAGTGTTTTATCGCATTTTGTATTGCTATTCGAACATGTTAAAAATTAAATATAAATAACGATGTCTTTTTAACTTGATTACACACTACTCTACATTAATTATTCACTAACACAATTGACATGAGATAGCTAGAGATGTGCTAAGAATACACTAGCCGCACAAATTCACTATCATATATATATGATAGTAACACTTAAAAATAATTTTAATTATTGTCTTTTAAATATTGATTTGATTGTATATTTTATTTTATTATGAGATGTGCGAATGTTTTTTTTTTTTATTAAATTAATTTTTTTTGTTAAGAGTTAATTTTCCTTAAATAGAAGGAAATAGATTAAGAAACCAAAATTTAAATATATTTGGTAAGAGAGGAAATCTTTTAAATAATAATGTTGAGTCAGCCAACATTAGTGGATAGTAGTAAATAACATTAAATGATAACATTGATTTTAAATGAACAATATTAAACATGAAATAACTCAATTAACTAATTTTAATGTATATAGAGAAAATAAAAATTTATATGTTAAATAAAAATTTGTTATTATGAATTATTTGACACAATATTTTTAAATAGAGAAATTTCATAAAATAATTTAATTGTCAATTGCACCTAGAGTAGCGAGGTTAATAATAATAAAGCTGACTCAATTAAAAAACAATTACACGTGTAAAATTTGACATAGAATGAAATAATAATAAAAAAATTACAACTTAAGAAATTGGATCTCTCTTGGTGCTTGATAGATCCAAGTTTAAGAAGGATCTACGCTAGTTTTTAATATGATGATGATGAAAAATCTATATGTTAAATAAACACAAAAATGTGTTTGTTTGAACTGTTAATTTTTAGAAGTGTCCTTAGACACGTAATGGTTAAGAACATGTGTTTCCTCCTAAGAGGTCACAAGTTCAAATCCAGAGGGGGGTAGGGTATGTATACCTCAGTAGACTTCACTAGTCAAATTGTTGGGCGGAGGGGGTCTCATACACCAATTTGGTGTCTGGCTTGGCTGTGACCTTAAAACTGAATTATTATATTATTATAATTTTATCGATCAAAGAAAAATTATCACATGATAGGTGAAAGGTGTAGCGTATATATAACCTATCTAACCTTATCTCAACATACCATTTGTCCTTGACCAACAAGTCAAAGATGATCACTATGACAAGGATGTGACAAGGACAATCTATCTCCTAGGAAATACTCAACTTACTTTATTATTGTAGGAAAAATACATATCTAAATAAACTTTAGGGTTATTAGGCTAGCATTTCCCCCTTTAATCTTGAAGTTTATTTTTACAGATGCAAGTTCATCTATAAACTTGGTGAGTTTTATTTTTCCAAATATCTTGGTGAAAATATTTGAATTTTGATCTTCAGATGGACAATATTCTGGCTTGACAATGTCGTTGTTGATGAATGTTCTGATGAAGTGATACTTGGTGTCGACATGCTTGGTCTCATTATGAAATATTGGATTCTTGGCCATTTTTATTGTTGAATGACTATCAATCAATAAAGTAATTGGTGTTTTCTAAATAACACCAAGATCTTACAAAATTCTAAGTAACCAAACAATTTCACATGTTGCTTCCCAAGTTGAAATGTATTTTGCCTCTACTAAAGGATTTGTCACTGCAGTCTGCTTTTTACAACTTGAAGATACTGTTGTTGAATCCACATTCATTAGATAACTTGATGTTGATGTTCTATCATCGATATTACTTGCAAAATCTATGTTTGAATATGCACCAAGTGTAGAGTTGTTATTCTTCTTATAGAGAAGTCCAAAATCTTTTGTTCCTTGAATGTACTTGATGACCCTTTTTTGCTGCATTCTAGTAACTTTCTCTAGGTTCATGTATGAATATAGAAAGAATATTGACTGTGTATGACAAATTTGAATGAGTGTTTGCCAAATAAATGAGGCTTCCAATCAACTGTCTATAGATAGTATTGTTAACCAATTCCCCCCTTCAAATTTTGAAAGTTTTAAGTTTTGCTCCATATGAGTAAGAGAGGGTTTACAATTCTCCCTGCCATATTTTTTTAACAAATGTGTAGCATACTTGGATTGAATTAAGGAAGATCTGATGACGTTGTTGTGAATCTTCCACTCCAAAATAATATCGAAGTGGCCTCAAATCTATCATTTCAAATTCTTTTTATAGTTTCTCTTTCACCTACTTGATGTGATCTTCATAATTCCTTGTAATGATTAAGTCATCAAGATAAAGCACAATGACAACAAGTTTTGACCTTGCATCATGAAATACAAAGTATCATAAGACTCACTGCGATGAAAACCAACATGCCTAAATTATTCATCCATTTTGGCATACTATGCTCTAATTATTCATCCATTTTGGCACACTATGGTCTAGGTGCATGTTTCAAGCCATATAATCTTTAATAAGTTTTCCAACTTTGTGCTCCTTTCCTTCAACTTCAAAACTTGGGCGTTGAGTCATATAAACTTCTTCTTTAAAATCACCATTAATAAAGACACTTTTGACATCCATCTGGTGTTGTGTCTAACCATACTATGTAGCTAGATTTATCACCATTCTGATTATGTTCCACTTTGCTATTGAAGAAAATGTTTCTTCATAGTCAATTCCTTCTGTTTGAGCAAATAATTTTGTGACAAGTCTTGCTTTATATTTATTTTTTCACCATTTGCTTTATACTTGATTCGATAACCCCATTTGTAGCCGATGAGTATAACATTTGTTGGAAAATAAACAAGTTTCCATGTTCCATTTGTTGATGTTTTGGTAGCTGCGGGAGGATATTTCCCTCCTAGATGACCTTTCTTAGAGGTAGAGAAGATTCTGGAAGCAAGAGATCCATTGAACAGATATTGAAATACCCTAGAAGAGAAGTCAGCCCAAAAGAATAAAGTAATAATCAAAATACACATGTCCATAGAACAAATCGGCCTAGTCTAGTGGCCATGAAGACTATAAATAGAGGACGTCTTGGCTCATTTTTCACACACTCACACTCTCCCAGATACACATAATCAAGGCACAAGTTCGGAGGAGGTGATGTAGTAGCTGCAACTGCACAGTTTATTATTGTTCAGTGTTTTGGTATCTCTCTCTTGTGCGCTACTCCTTGAGGAGGTGCGCTACCTTTGTATGGTGTTGTTGTGGCAACTGGGGTGGTATTTCTAGTTAAGCTAGAATTTGTGCCAGGGTTTATCTGATTGGACTTTCTTTGTGAACAAAATCTATCTAAGAAAGGTTGTTGGGTTTTTCCCCCCAGGATAAATCTCGTGTTCTTTTCTGTCTCTTGTTTATGTTGCTACTGCTCATTACATGATATATATGTTAATGGTAACGAAGTAAAAGAACACTAGTAACACTAATGCTCTATAAATAAGGAAAATCCACCATGGTATCAAAGTTGGTTACCTTTAGAACAATTTAACCACTGGAAGGAAGATCGCTACAACGACACCTTGCAGCACCTTGCAACTGCAATAATTTTTCAAGCTCGTTGAGCACTATCCCAAGGACGTTGGGAATAATTCCTTCACAGAGCAGTGCGCCCCAACCTAGCGCACCCCCTGAAACCCTCAACGTGCAATTTGTTGAAGTTTGTAAAATCGAGTTTTTTCAGTGCTAGGGTTTCTACCGACGAAAATTTCAACCAATATGAGAGTTGAAGATAGATTGGATGGAACAGATAACTTCAAATCATAGAAGCATAGAATACAACTCATTCTAGAAGAGAATGAATTATTGGATCACATAAAAAAGATGCTTCTAGAACCCAAAGACAAAGAAGCAAAGGAAAATTTCAAGAAGATTTAGGTCAAGGCCAAGAGGATTTTGACAGACTCAATCAAGGATCACCTTATACACAATGTATCAGAACTAAAGACTGCAAAGGAGATGTTTGATGCCCTAACTGGACTCTATGAAGGAAAGAACATCAGTCAAAATCTTACCCTACGACATCAACTCAGAAATGTGACTATGAACAAGCCAGAGACGATAGCCAACTTCTTTACAAGGATCTCACAGATCAAAGACCAGTTAGAAACCATTGGATATCCAGTAGAAGATTTTGAACTAGTAACCACTACGCTAAATGGTTTCCCTCCCTCTTGGGACCCATTTGTCCAAGGAATTTTTGCAAGAAGGAAGTTACCCAAGTTTGACAAGTTATGGGCAAAGTGCTCTCAAGAGGAATCTATATTGATGTCCAAGAAACAAAAGGTAGATGATGAGGAAAACCAAGCACTTGCAGCACAAGTGAAGAAGAGAAAGGAAAGAGAAGAAGNATCATCCTTTCAAGAACCTGTGCCCTTATCTTTTGACTCCATATACCCTAAGGCACTGATTTGATCTCCAACGTTGAGGTTTTAGTGTATAAAACTACCTTCAAAACTTTAAATTTTCAAACCCTAACTAACATAACTAACCTAATTAGGGTTGACGTCATAGTTGAATATTTCATCTTGACGCAACAAAACTTGAATACAAGCAATTAAATGATGATTTGAAGCCTTTATTGAGTAAATTGTTGATTGGACATATTGTTGGCTTAGTCATCTTGGTAGATATTGATGAATTGATGATCTTTCATAAGCTAATTGACAAAACATTGACTTCATTTTATATCTATTGCATTGCTTATTAAATGATAGCAGATAGTCATTGAAGTACTAACCCTTTGAGTTATTGCCTGCAAATACATATATCGTGTTTCTGTTGTCTTGTTCTGGGCAGGTGTTTTCAATAGGGCATACACTTCATTTATTGGTTGATTAGCCAGACTATCTGACCTAGGTGGTAACCTGTGAGGAGGGAACTTTGAAACTTGACTTAATGCTTTTTGCCTCTTCAAACCCCAGGTTACCGGGGACGTCTCCCCTGGGCTAACCTCCCTAAACAAAAAGAACCTCCCCATTGAGGTGACATTGGGTGGGGAAGGTTCCTGTTACGCCAGTTTGATCCTTATCCCTTAGCCTGTGACCTAAACTACAAACTGTGTGTTGACATGACTAACAGAGATATGCCATGAGTTGAGGAGGCTAGATCGAAGCTTTGGAGGATTCTAGGAGATGTGAGATCTCCCGGGAGGATTCCCTTGTCTCGATAGACCTTGCTGCAGTGACAGAGGAGACAACCAATCAGAAGGACTGGGATATAGATTTTGCCTCAGTTCCAGAAACCACTCATGATGGAATGATACTCCTCTATCATGGCATCCTTCCATTCCTGCTTCTCAACAACTTCTTCAATGGTGGAAGGCTATGAATCAATAAGTGAAGTATGAGTACTTCAGGGACAAGATTGGAGTGTTTTCGAATGTCCACCCTCGTTGAGAGGGAGGTGTGTTGTTTCTTCTCATGCCGACTAACCCCTCTGGCCAAGGGTTCCCTGGATCAGTCACGTGAGGTGACTGAGGGGGTAATGCATTGTAGGACCTGTTGAGAGAAGAAACATCACACACATAGTCGTAAGATTATGGCGAAGGATGTGTGACTCCAGACAATATCTRTGTGCTACTTTGGTGAATGTGTTCCACTGGCGGAGGTTGTGTGACTCCGGACAGTAGCTGTGTGCTACTTCGGTGGATGTGTTCCATTGGCGGAGGCTGTGTGACTCCATATAGTAGTTGTGTGCTACTTCGATGGATGTGTTCCATTGGCGGAGGCTGTGTGACTCCAGACAATATTTCTGTGCTACATCGGTGGATGTGTTCCATTGGCGGAGAATGTGTGACTTCAGACAATAGCTGTGTGCTACTTCGGTGGATTTGTTCCACTGGTGGAGGCTATGTGACTCCATAAAGTAGTTGTGTGCTACTTCGGTGGTTGAGTATCATTGGCGGAGACTATGTGTCTCTAGACAATAGTTGTTTGCTACTACAGTAGATGTGGTCCACTGGCAGTGACTGTGTGTCACTAGACAATAGTTGTGTACTACTTGGCAGCAGTTGTGATCTATTGGATGACATTGTAGTAGCTGTGTGCTACTAGCTGATTGTCATGGAGATTACCATATCATTTGGATGTAGTTGTGTGTGCTACAGTTTGATTGCAAAGATTGTGTTGATGATTCGATCTATCAAAGGCATTGTAGCAGTCATGTGCCTGCTAGAAGATTGCAGAGTAGACTACTAGATGAAGACACCGTGAAATATGCCTCCCTAGCTAAGAGGGAGTGTTGATGTTTTGGTAGCTGCAGGAGGATATTTCCCTCCTAGATGAACTTTCTTAGATGCAGAGAAGATTTTGAAAGCAAGAGATCCATTGAAAAAATATTGAAATACCCTAGAAGAGAAGTCGACCCAGAAGAATAAAGTAATAATGAAAAGACACTTATCCAGACAAGAAGTCGACCCAGTCTATTGGCCAGGAAAACTATAAATAGAGGACGTCTTGGCTCATTAGTTCACTCACTCACACTCTCCCAACTACATAGAATCAAGGCACAAGTTTGGAGGAGGCGACACAGTAGCTGCAACAACACAATTTATTATTCCTCAGTCTTTTGGTATCTCTCTCTTGTGCGCTACCTTTGTATGGTGTTGTTGCTGCAGTTGGGATGGTATTTTTGGTTAAGCTAGCATTTGTGCTAGGGTTTATCTAATTGGACTTGCTTTGTGAACATAATGAATCTAAGAAAGGTTGTTGGGTTTTTCCCCCATTTGGGGTTTTCCTAGGATAAATCTCTTGTGTTATTTTCTATCTCTTGTTTATGTTTCTACTGCTCAGTACATGATATATATGCCAATGGTAACGAAGTAAAAGAACACTAGTAACACTAATTCTCTGTAAATAAGGAAAATCCAACACCATTTACAATTACCAAATCATACTCATCCACCATGTCTTGATGGCATTCTTTATGCTCATTGCTTCTACAAAAGTTGTTGGTTCAATGGAATCCTGAGTTACTAAAGAAAAATTTGAGTGAGATGTAGTAGAACTTCTAGTTCCGTTCATCCCAGTGAACATCTTTAAGAAATTGTATGAACCATTTTGGTATATTGTGTTGTCCCTGTGATGAAGTTATTGCAATTGATTTGTCCTGTATTGAAGAATCATCATCTGAAGAAGGGTTATCTAACACTTGAACATTCATATTGGGGGCTAAGTCTTTTTCAATCCAATTTGGTTTTCTTTGATGAATTTTTTTTTCTTGAGCTACCTTTTTCTCCAAGAGACTAAGGAGATTATCAATCTCTCCAATTGTTTGATTTTTTATCTCATCAAAGACTACATATCAAATAATAATGAATTTACCATTGGATAACAACCTATAGTCTTTTTTCATCTGAATAACCAATAAGAATACATTTCATGTTGTGGTTTTCCAACTTAGTCCTTTTTTCTCGACGGACTAAGGCATAGCAAGTGGAGCCAAGAACTCGAAAATGATTAATTCAAGGCTTAGTACCATACCAAGCTTCATATGGACTAATTCCATCTAAGTATGATGTGGGTGATTGGTTCCTTAGATAGATTGTTGTATGAACTACTTCAACCCAATAATTTGTGCTTAACCCCTTGAAATGAAACATTGATGTTTCCATTCCCACCAGATTTCTGTTCATTCTTTCTGTGACTCCATTATATTGTGGAATATTATAATTTGTCAGCTTGTTTTTTATTCCATTTCTCCTGCAATAATCATTGAATTCCTTTGAAGTGAATTCTCCCCCATTATTTGTTCTTAGTGTGACAATCTTTTCCTTGGTTGAATTTTCAACTAAGCATTGAAATTATATGAATTTGTCAAAGGCTTTTGATTTTCTCTTCAAAACATATACCCAAGTGATCCTTGTAGAATCATTAATGAAAAGAATGAAGTATCTGCATCCACCAAAAGAAGATTCCATAGGACCACAAATGTCACTATGCATTAGTTGCAAACATATGTTTGCTCACGATTTACTTATGTGGAAATGATCTCTCTTTTGTTTGCAAATGATACAATATCCACACTTACAATTTTCCTTTTTGAAAGTAGGCAATCCTTTAGCCATTTCATCTATTTTAAGTTTATTGAGACTTTCAAAATTCAAATGGCCAAATCTGCAATGCCATAATCTTAAGGAGCTAGGAGATAAATCCATTGATGTTGCAAAATCATGTTTGCGAGGAATGATTGTACCTTGTGTGCTCAAAAGTTTTCCATCTTCATAACCATTCATTATTGTTTTGAAAATTTGTTTGACTGAATTAATTCTGATCCAACCATATTCCATGATAATCTGATGACCTCCTTGTCTGATGAGCACCAAGAACAACAAATTATTTTTAAATGTTGGAACATACCAAACACTGGAAAACAATGCTTTTCCAATTCCTGGAAGAGAAAAGAGAACACATCCTTTTCCTTGAGGTGTATGAGTTGTGTCATCTGCCCAATAAATTGGATTTAGTTACATATCTTGATATGTCAAAAAGTAATATTTTCTATAGAACATATGCTGAGTATCCCTTGTATCTAGCATCCAATCACCTTCATAATATTTTCTCATCAATTTGTTGGTGGCAACTAAATATGCAAAGTCAATCTCTTGATTTGTTGTCAACACATATTCATAATCATGTTCTTGATTTCCTACCTACTGGGTTGAAGTTGAAGCATTAGACTTAGAATGTTGTTTGATAGTTTGTTTATCCTTGGGAAAATTCTCATTTTTGTGTTCTACACTCTTTCGCCACATGCCCAATGCAAAGACATATTTTTCACTGACTTGAGACATGTCTTCACCTCTTTGAGATTGATCTTGCGATCTCCTTAAGTATTGTTGATTCTTTATATTCATTGGCTTCTACCATGACCTTGACCATAGTCTTGATTTCTTGAATCATTGAATCTTCTTCTTTCTCTATAATTTTCATTATATGATCCTCTTCCTCTTGTATTTTCATCATAAGTACATCTTCCTCTTGTACTCACATTGTATGATCCTCTTCCTCTTAAGCTTTCTCCTTTTGTTGAGTTGGTAAAGAGAATATTTTCCCTCGATTTATTCTTTTTACCAAATGTCTTGTCATGTTGGATCAACAAGTCACCAAGGGAATCAAAAGTTTGATTCTTCAATTTATCAACAATTTGTAATGTTTTCAAAAAATGTTTATAAGAGGGTGGCAATCCATTGATAAAGATTGAAGTCATAATACTTTCTTTCACATCTTTAAATCCACATTTTTAAAATTTCAATCTCACATTTTTCAAACGAGAGATGTACTCCAAAACATCTCCCCCTTTAGGCAATTCTTGTTTAAGCAACTTAGTATGAAGTTCAACCTGTTTTGATTGAGATTGAGTATCAAACATATTCTTAAAAACATGCCATGCATTCCAAGCATTAGTTTCATTTTCAATGTGTATAAACATTTCATCTATTACAGGGGATATCAAAAGTGCAAGTGCCTTTTCATCTCTTAATTCCCATTTTGTTAGTTCTCTAGAATTAGTCGACTTATTGGAGATTTTTCTCCACTACATACATCTTTCCACATTAAAAAATAATGTATTTTGCATGTGACGACTCTAAGTTTTATAGATCTTGGGTCTATCCAATTTCTCTGAATCGGTCAATAAATTTACCAATTTAGACACGATGAGTTGCTTATCAAATCCACACAATCAAGAAAGTGAATAGTATCATGCACAAGAAACACTGCACACACTATAAAAGAGTGCTATAGAGGATTGGCCTTGACCCTCTTATAGCCTTGATGGAAAAAGACGTTGATAGACTATTTCACTAGACTCTTATCAATTCTTTAATTACAAATTATAATTTTTCTTTAATTTGTCATACTTTAAAAATTTGACACAATAATGCCCATGAAATGATAAGCATGCCCCCCTTTGAAGTGAACAATATCATTCAATACATCAATTAAAATTAACAAGTGTCCCCCCCTTAAACTAAAAAAATAATCTCTCAAATCAACAAAGCATTTTTCTCATACCGCAATCCCAAATCGAAAAACTCCTCCCATTTCCCCTCTCCTAGCTCTCATTTCTCTTCCTTACATCTAGAGCACTATCGATCACATTTCTAAAAATTTGGCTAAAAAGAATATCAAAACCATTTTCAAATCCTATAAAACCCTTAAACAATTATTTAGAACTGTTAAGGATAAATCTGACCCAATGCTTGGCCTAGGAGTTTATCAAATTCCCTGTTCATGATGCAAATCATACATTGGTAAAATTAGTAGATCCTTTAAAGCTCATCTCAAAGAACATATGGCTTATACAACCCACAATCATATCTCTAAGCGAAGTATTGTTGAACACTCTTTCAAATATAAACACTTAATCTGCTTTGACCAAACCAAAATCTTGGCCTCAACACCCTATCACTCATCTCACRTCATTCGATAACATTGGAAATTGAGAAACATCCCAATAATTTTAATTGTGACGATGGCTACAAAATCAACCAATCTTGGAAACCTATCATTCATTGACTAGATCATCAAACATAAATTGTTTATTTTGGTTTTAATCTYCGTTCCTACCTTCCCCCTTCTCCTCCTTTACCTTTATCTTTMTTGACCCTCCTAATCCCTTTAATCTATTTTTATCATCTTATGTTTATCCCTTTATTCTTGACCTAGCAGGAATGGTCAATGGYCGGGTCGGCCAAATTAGTAAGGAGTTTCATCCGCCAATGAAAATTATCGATGGTCGATGGTTGGGTCCACCAGTTTAGCGATGTATTGCAATCGATTGTCAAGGAAAAKAGTTGATGGCTGATGATTGGGTCAAAAGTTTTSGAAAAATGTTGTGTGCATCCAAAGGAAAACACCAATCACTGATCRCTAATGGAGCTTGGATCGACGGTCCATATTGCTTTGAGTTGTTAATCAACGATGGAAATTAATCTGTGGGGTTGGAAAGGATTAGCGGATCAACGACTTATATTTTACCCAATTTGAGATCAACGACTCAGATTTAAAAGGATATTATGATAGCAAAACAATTAATTTTATATGAAATTTTCCGTATTTTGAAGGTCTTAAACTTGCAGAGCAATTTTGAGGCCCTAAACAATGCTTTTAGACAATCAAAAATATGTATACATAGCAAGGTACACTTTGTCTCTACAACTTAATTAAAAGATCTCGAGGACAACTATCCAATGAGCTACTCTGGGTGCAAAATAAAGCTCGTATGAGAAATTTACAACTGAAAAAATTAAGGTAAAAACCATTTTACTCCAAGAGGGCATAACTCCTTACTCAGAACTCCGTTTGAGACACATGAGCAGTCGATGGAAATATTATGAATTGTAGAAGACATATGGATCCAGATTTTGAATCCGGGTATGTAAAAATGTGTAGGAAGAGAAAGAAGACACATGTATCATACATGGATAATTTGGGGAAAATAGTCAAAACTTCTTCAGACCATAACTTTAATTAGCTCAGAGCTCAGATTTGAGCAAATGAATAGTCGCTAGAAAGGTTTTAAGGAGGAGAAGACATATATCCACCTAGAATTTTGAATTTGGTGCTAAAATTTCCCCATAAAGTAATAAAGTAAATCTATAACCATAAGAAAGTGGAAATTGCATCATGTGAATGTTGTAACTTTCCGTTCATAACTCATGATGAGGTATGAGTACAACCGTTGGAGAGTTATTTCAAAAAATAATTTGTTTAAGGAATTATATTTTGACTTGGTGCATTGTGTTCTTCATAAATTGATGTGAAAAATAACATGTAATCTAATTAATAAATATTTTGCAATATGCTTAATTCTAACAACAATTATTGCATGCACATTCTTGTAGAATTAGAGATATAGGAAAATAGACTTTAGTTCCTATACAAGAACGAAAGATATGGAGGATGCTCAAGGGTCATACAACCATGAAGAATAAATTAGAGGCCTACATGTCAACATGGGTAATGCTGAGACATATTCTAATGGAAGAAGAGATGGGTAGGAGCCTATAACTATGAGAAGTCTGCAAAAAGAAGTGCATAGCTATAGGGTTGATAATGAAAAGATCATGAAAGCTCAGGAGGAGATACTACAAAGATTGAATGTGCTGCAAAATCAACTCAACAAAGATTTGGGCACAAAGAAGGAAGCTAGTGCAAGGAAAGTATACGTTTCTAGATCTCATGATTGAAGGGATGATCATGGAGGATCTAGACGGTCAAGGAGTACGAGCAAGCATCAGGATCATCAATCCCTA
The DNA here is from genome assembly GCA_010110895.2 of Picea sitchensis. Lineage (NCBI taxonomy): Eukaryota > Viridiplantae > Streptophyta > Pinopsida > Pinales > Pinaceae > Picea > Picea sitchensis. Next base: position 14,210 of record SNQJ01S0078301.1, read on the forward strand.
AGGCACTCGGCCTAAAGGTCATATTCATGTTCAAGGTCGGAGAGCAGCCCAAATATTTCTCCTATTAGACATTAGAGGAGGAGACACAGGTCAGATAGCTTGCAAGGGGAGCTGAGGAAGATCAAGCCACCATATTTTGATGGAGAGAACAAGAAAAAAGAAGATGCAGAAGCATGGTTGTTGGGAATGCGAAATATTTCTAGTTACATGATTATTCATAAAATCCAGAAGAAAAAATTGCAACCTACCACCTTCAAGGAAAGACATCTATGTGGTGGGATCGATTGAAGCAGGTTAATCACATTGATGACAAGAAAATTTCTTGGAAGCAATTCAAGAAATATTTTCAGCAACAGTAGTTGTTTGAACAATATTATGACAAGAATATGCAAGAGTTCTTTGAACTCAAACTTGGAAACATGACCATGGATGAATATGAAAGGAAATTCTTGGAACTCTTGTTAGAATATAGAGGATTGTCCTCGTTTAAC
>SNQJ01S0078302.1:5236-36222 GCA_010110895.2 Picea sitchensis
TTATCTTTCAACTCGCCCCCCTTTTCAGACCTTTCAGTCATTTCGATCATCTTTGCAGCGGCCAATCCGAGTGGGATGGAGATGTTTAAGTCGATGCCGGAGGTTTAGGTTTCGACAATGGCAATGGCAGATGTGGAGCGAGGCGTTTCAATCGTATGGATGATAGCCGTTTAAATATGTTGTGTGATATCAATGCAACGCTTCGTTATGTGGATTTTTATAATAATTTATTTTTCAAGTTATCGTTAAGTGAGATATCAAATTGATGTATGATATTTTTTCAGCTTAACCATTTTAGTGGTAAAATTTATTAAACACCACTTATAAAAAAAAATGTTTTTTACATTGAATAGATGTGTGACATGATAAAGTAAATAGTTAAAAAATGTAAAATAATAATAAATTTATTTTTTACAGAATGGTTTAGTACATTTTTGTTATTATTTTGATAACAAAACATCTATTATTCTTTTAAGTAGATAACAAAACACCTATAATTCTTCTTCTAAGTTTCCCCGCACTTGGGTGGTTTCCCTCCGCTGCCCAGCTTCGGAAACCCCAAAATCCCCGCACACGCAGATAGCAAAACACCAATGGTTATTTTTTTAATTGATTTCATAATGGTTTAGTAAACAATGATAACATATTTTACTTGTTTCTGTCTAATGCTTCTCTTCACTGGATTTCTATCTACCCTAAGATCCTTATATATTAATCATGTTTTTAAACTAAATGAAATATATATATATGAAAAGCCATAAGCCTCAATGAGATCCTTGATATATTAACCATGCTTTTAAACTATGAGATCCTTGATATATTAACCATGCTTTTAAATTGAATGAACCATATATATGTGAAAACGATATAGCCAGGTACGGGTTTTTAATTTGGGGATGTGATATATTAAGCATGCTTTTAAACAAAATGAACCATATATATGTGAAAACGATAGAGCTAGGTACTTGGTTTTTAATTTAGGGATTTTAATTTTGTGTAAATGAACATATACTATAGATAATTAAATAGACTACAGATAATTAAATAGGAAGAAAATTAGAGTTGGTGAAAAATGTTGATGTTTTAGCAATATCAAAAAACATTCTCTCAAATTGATCATGTTGATTTGACTAAGAAAAATGACTTATTTATTCACGGAGCTTCTAGTGGTGAATGGCAAAGACATAGTATTCTTTCTCATGACAAAGAGTGGATAGAATGGAAGAGGTGCTCTCACATTGCATGCTCCATGATGAAGTGATCTATATTAATTAGACATGCATCTAAGAAAATGTTCATCAACATAAATATAATGTATTATACATTATATTATAATATATTTGTAATATATTATATTACGAATTTATTTTACAATATGTTTATAATATAATGTATAAATATAAATAATTAATAATTGATGAAAAGATAATAAAAGAAAATACAAGTCGATAAACCAAAGGGAACTTGGGCAAAGAATTTATCCTCATACTTTTGATTCTCCATCACATCTATTTTAACAAAATCTATACATCCTTTCTATAAAAATTCAACATGGTATCAAAGCTTACCTGACTCCCTTATAGAAGGACTAGAGATAGATTGTGTTTTTGTGTGAAGATTTCTACTTTCCTGTGTGAGAGATGTTCTCTTGCCCTCATATTTTCTAATCATATGAAAAAACAAACTTAAGCCATATTCATTCACTACAACGACATCATTGAATACAAATCCCACAACCTCTACAATTTTATCACAAGCATCACCTAGATCACTCTACTAGAAATCACTTAGATGAAATTTTGTGAGAAGAATAAAATTGTGAGAAGAATAAAAGCAATAGAAGTATCACAGAGAGAGCTATGGAAAGAGTGGCTCTTAGGTAATTCTAGTGTTCATTTTTCACGCTAAAACTATATTGCTCATTGTTACAAGATTTCACGTGGGAGATTATTTAAATCAAAGTCTGCTGGGATCGATGTTSAAATATTTAAGATCGTCAAATAAATTCTCTTTAACTAAAATTTTAAGTGTTTGATCAAGCACCATGTTTACACAAACTGAGATCGATGGCAGTGCATGAATTGTGTCGTCATGCTTTTCTTTGTTGTCCTACTTTCCTTCGATATGTTTGGATTCAAAATGTTCGTGTACCTTGTCGCTTCCCCTTTCATATTTATTTATTACTTCTAAAAAAAATACAAGGAAGAACTCAGAGTGCTCATGATATTTACCATGTACAACACTTTGTTGTTGGATTAATATGTTCTCTTACGAAGGGAAGGGTGATAATCAAATTGGCTATTCTAATTTTTTTCGTTGTGTTGAGCCAAACAATGTGATTCTAGTTTAACCACATTCATCATGTTGGCCATAATCATGGTTTTCTTTGTATTTATTCTTATTAAGAGTGGAGATCCTTCAAGACATAGGGAACAAAAGCATGGTTTGTGTAGCAGTATTTGTTTTGGACAAGAAGACTTCAAGGAAAGAGGGAGACACCATTGTGAGTAGAACTTGGTGATAACGCCAAGTATGTAGTGAGAAGAGTTGAGATAACATCATTTTAACTAGAGTTCGAAGATACTCTTCATATATAAGATGTGTTGTATGTACTAGGGACTAAGAAGAACCTTTTTTCTACCTCAACATTGGAGGATAAAGACTATAGAGTCTCATTTGTGAATGAATAGGTTCTTGTATGTCCTAATGGCTCGAGTTTACACTTTGAATCAGTTATTGGTGTTCAAGAGGGAGGTCTATACAGATTTTTGGGACAACCATACGGTACATAAAAAAATCAGTTTGTGTGAGCTATGGCATCCGGAAAACGTTCTCCCATATTGGTCATGCTGATTTGACCAAGGGAGAATGATACATTCACTCATGGAGCCATACTTATTTGGATAGTGGAGAATGGCCCAGGTTGATGTTAGCAACATCGGGCAAACATCCTCCCATATTGGTCATGTTGATTTGACCAAGGGAGGATGATACATTCATTCATGGGGCCATGTTGATTTGGCTAGTGGTGAATGGCTCAGGCGTAGTCTTCTCCTTAAAGTCATGTTGATTTGAGAAAGAGTGATAGAGACTCGAGATGTTATTGTTTCTCCATCTAGAAGCATCAGGTGTGTTGATGCAAAATGTCTCCCTCGCTAAAAGGGAGTGTTGATGTTTTTCCAGTTAGAAACATCGGGGCCATTCTCCTAGATTGGTCACGTTGATTTGACTAAAGGAAATGACTCATTGACTCACGGAGTTTTCCTAGTGGTGAATGACCCACGTGTAGTCTTTCTCATGATGAGGAGTGGATAAACTTGAGGTGCTCTCACATTTCCTCCTCCAGAATGAAGTGATCTATATTAATTAGACGTTCATGTGAGGAAATGATCATCATCATTATAAATATAATATATTGTACATTATATTATAATATATTATATTAAAAAAAAAAAAAAAACTCTTTCCAAGTATTTATCCTCATACTTTTATTATCTAGCACATGTACTTTCACAAACTTTATAAATCCTTTACATAAAAATTCAACAAAAAATTCGAAACCAAATGCAAGAGAACACCATATATGTGTGAACCATGCATTTAAACGAATTGCAAGAGAGAATTAAATGAAGACTCTCCAACAATCTAGGGTTCACTAGTGAATCACCGATAGCACATCAAGGCTGAGTGATCGAACAACAATCGTTCAACGATATTCAATGAAGCAACAAAGAGTGGTTACAGAATTGGATATCAAGAGATAGATTTATGGAGTGAATTTGAAATGCATTTCCACCAAATGTAGGGAATGTAGGGAGAGGAAGTAAACGCTTAGCCATATCTTCTGGTATTTTAAATGATAAATAAAAAAACTATAAAATAAAAAAAACATGACACATTAGGTTTAGTGTTGAATTTCATCAATCTTTTCTTAACTACACAGAGTATTTATGTGTCATTAAATCTTATCCATCCACTTAATTTTTATTATTTAAAACACAAAAATATTGAAATCCATTTCTAATATAGAGATTCCTATTGACTTAAAATTCCAATTTATCACACAACAAATAAATATGATTTTGAGTTATGTCCATATAAACCTATCCCCATACAATCTCTAATATGATGAAATTGAAAGAATTTTTCGATGAGATTATCAATTCCTACATATTTAAACTTGCATAAGAGAAAGGAGTGTTAAGTTTAGGTACACCTCAATACCTATGTTTTCTCTAAAATATTTAGTTATAATTTTTAAAATTTTAATAAAAAAATATTAAATAATTTAAAAAAAAACATTGACCATAAAAAATAATGGAATATTGATAATAAGATTTAAATAAATAATTAAAATATAAATATAAATATTTATTTTGATTCAAATCCCCAAGGTGGTTACACTTTGTTTCCTTGACTTATCATCATGGAATATTGATAATAAAATTTTAATAAATAATTGAAATATAAAATATAAATATGTATTTTGATTCAAATCTCCAAGGTGGTTACACTTTGTTTGCTTAACTTATCATCATACATGCAAGGGAGGAGTTTAACAACTTCAGTACATAATCTACATTTTTGGAAATATAAATATAATTAACATTAAATTTATCTTAATTGCAAATCTAATAATATTGGAAAAATTATTTTTTTTAAATTAAAAAAAACTATATATAGCTTGAAAGTTTTAATTTTTTTTTTTATATAATAAATTCAAAATTAATTTTAGTACATAATATATGATTTTTAAAATACAAATTCTATTGACATAGATTTATCTTAATCAAAAATTCATATAACTTGAAAATTTTACTTTTTTTTGACAATTTGAAAAAGATGTTGATTTGGATTTAGGAGTGAAACAAATTGATTAATAGACTAAATATAATAAATACAGAAATATGAGAAAAACACACATATCCAGTGAACAATATCTTCTATTGAATACTTGAAATACGCTGAAACTACTGAAACACTTGCTTGAATGGTGGTAACTATCTTTGAGAAGAGATGTGGCTGCTACGTGGATTTGTCTAAGAATAATGATTACAATGAAGCTCTAGAGGAATTTTTGATATTTCTCATGAATGCCAAAACCCTAGACATCCAAAAACCTAACCCTAGGAGGTGAAACGCCAAAAATCATGTGGGCCCCTATGGGTAATTTGGTACCTCAACTTCCCGGGGTCATAACTTTTGCATACAACCTCTGTTTAGGTGTGTGATAGCCCGTTGGAAAGGTATTTCAGAGAGATACACATTAGACCATCAAACTTTGACTCTGTCTATAATATGATTGTGGTGAGCCAAAAAAACATTGTTTAGGTCTCTAAAACGGCCCTAAAACTACAACAAGATGTGTTAACATGAAAAAATAAAAAATAAGTCAATTGGATTAGGTGAGAGGCTACCAATATCCACCTGGAAGATATGTAGGGATTCAAACATCCCAAGAAGTGTAGAACCCACAATTACAAATAACTGTAAACGAATGTGTTTAACTAAAAACAGACAAGAGGAGTGAGTTGGAATAGGTGGGTGGCCACCAATATCCACGTGGATCAATCCTCACCCCTTAGGAATTAATGGTCTCCATTGCGTTGAGCTCCCCCATCAGGTGAGGAAACTTTTGTTGGATTTGGCCCCGGCTGAGCCACTTTCCTTAGTGTAGGAGATACCCTTCTTTAATAACCCGATAAACCTAGATCCTTTGTTGGCAAGTTCCCTTGACCTGTGTGTCCACTATCTAATTAGTGGATTCTTGTTCCATGCAGTCATGATTGAGCTTTGTTGGTTTCAGTTGTTCTGCGATGTCTGAGGTGTCTAATAATGGTGCAAAATGTTGCCGAAGGAGGTCCACATTGAACATTAGGTGCAGGCAAAGAAAGGGTGGAGTATTGAGCTCAAAAGAATTACTACCCACAGCCTTGGTGATAGTGAAGGCCCGTAGAGAAGTAGGTGGAGCTTCCGATGGGGCCCCGTGAGACGCTCCTTCTGCAAATGTAACCAGACTTTGTCTCCAACCTAAAACTAGTGCAGTACACTGTGTTGATCATGGCGCTGCTTGTACTTATCATTGGATTTTTGCAAAATGTCTTGGACCTTTTGACGGATTTATTGAATCCTCTCAATGAATCTGGCAGCTTTTTCAATCTCAAACTGAACATGGGAAGAGTCTTTATGTGTGGTAGCAAGAGGTAGTGCAACATCAATGGGACCCAAGGGTTCGAATCCCAGGCCCACATGAAATGGTATATGGTCAGTGGAGCTATGGAGAGCCCTGTTGTAACTGTGTTGAACATAGGGGAGACTCTCATCCCATGTACGTGGATGCTTAGATTTGTACATGCGAAATATATGCACTCTCATCCGATTGATGAAATCTGTTTGGTCATCTATTTGGGGGTGGAAAGAAGTGGATTTAGTGAGCTTGGTGTCCAACAGTGACCAGAGAATCGACCAAAATGTGTTGAGGAACCTGTTGTCTCTGACGAAGATGATGGTTTGTGGTATCTCAAAATGGACCCACACTCATTTGAAGAAGAGCTTGGCAGTATCAGTCGTGATATTCTTCTTGCAGGCTGTGAGGATGGTCATCTTCGAAAACCGATCAATGACAAAAAATATGCAGTCATTTCCTTTCTTGGTGGATCTTAGGTGAGTATTGAAATTGGGTTAGAGTTACAATTTGTTTAAGTTACTAAATTGAATGTATATTTTAACCTAATTTAGTTATAATAAAAGATGTTTTTTTTTTAAATATAATATTTTATTTTTTATTATTATTTATATGTTTATATTAAAAACTAAATTTATTAAATTTATTTTATATTGGTGATGAGGATGATGATGATAATGAAAATGATTGAAGTCCACTGACACGGAATTGGTCTATCCGACCTTAAGAGGGTAAGGGATTACTTGCAGTTCTTTATAATTTTGTTTCTCTACTCGAAAAACATTGAGAGAAGCTTTCCAAGATCGCCATAGTTTTGTTGAGTTAAAAAGTTAGGAAGGTTGGTAGTGTGAAAATTATTTTGAAATTGAGATCTTATCTATGTATAGGATTGACAATCTAAGAGAAAATGCTTTTAATATTCAAAATTCTTAGTGTCACAAAGGTGACACACTCTTTCATCGAAAGGCATTTTAAGAATTTACCAATGCCCAAATTCACTATGGATCTCATGAGAATTTGTTCTTATCTTAGAAATACTTAGTTTTTTCTTTACACTTGTCAAATAAGAGATAATTTTGATCTTCTAGATTAGGGTTGATTACATCCTTATAATACATTAATTTACTCTTCTGTTCTAAGTCTTTATCACACTAAATTTTTTCCTTAAATTTTGATTTAATGATATTTTTAATAGTATCCTTATTCTGCAAAATCATGTCTTCCATGATTCCCCTATATCTTAGCCAAGACTGAACACATTTATTCCATCCTCACTTGAGTCGAAGGTGGTTATGACATGATTTTGAAGAAAATTTAGAAATCCTTTTGTCTTCCATGTTGTTTAACATGTTCTTATACATTAGGTATCTAGTCATAGTTGTTCTTTCAATTAGAGAAATGATTTCATCTAAGAGGAGGATGAGATAGGGTGTATTTCCTTTAATTTTGAGGTTATAGATTATAAAATTCTTTTGGATTTGATCGATCTTTCTCGAGGATTCATGAGAGATATTGCACACCCATACTTCACATCCATGTAAAATAATAGGTGTAAAAAGAGTCTCAAAGAGGAGTTTCTTCTTATCCCATATCGAAATATCAAGTGATTCACAATTGTTTCGAGGCTCGTAATAAGCTTTCCGTCCCCCAATAATACTTTTCTCAATGCTGTAATTCAAGTTGATCTTGTGGTGAATATCGATTTCAAGATATTTGTAAAGTCACTTCAAGTTGTTGTTTTCATATACAAAGGTATCATAAGTGATCTTATTTTATTTAATGATCACTACCTTAGTCTTGTTAGTATTAATAGTCATACCCATATTGGAGAAAAAATACTTGAGGATTCTTAGTTGGTTTTAAACATCATGGGGAATCCTTTCTTTAAGAACAATATCATCAACATAAAAAGGAATATTGATGACTATACTAGTGAGAGTAGGGCCGACACAACCAACTTCTTCCAAGAAATCTCCTAACTTGTCAAGGTATATGCCAAAAAGGGTAGGGGACAATGGACAACCTTGCTTGACTCCAATAGTGTAGTCAATATCTTTTGAAGTTATCCCTAAGTGTTCTTAAACTTGCCAATAACATTATCATACAATGATATTGCAACAACCCTCAACTCGAAAGACATTTTTATCTCTTCCAACCCATTCCAAAGGTTTTTCATGGGAATCGTGTCAAAAGATTTTCTAAAGTTAACAAAACAACAAAAAAGATTGGCTTTGGTATTTTGGAACTCCTCTGCAGTGATCCTAAATTTAACAATATGGTCCATAGTTGGATGATATATCCTAAACCCAACCTAGCCTTTAGCTCTTTTACCACGACTTTCTAGCCAAATGCTAATCTTTTTTTCCAAAATAATTCCTTAAAGCTTGGCTGAAAAAGGCTAATCATAATGGTTTTATAATTGGAAGGAATGTTTCTATCCCCATTATTAAAATTAGGAACAATGAGACATTGAATCCAAGGTTTAGGGAAGTCATGCTTGACTCCTTAATTAAACACCTTGTGTATATGAGGGATGGGGATATGCACTGCGATTTTAAAAATTTCAACTAAGTAGCCTTCAATGTCCTTAGCTTTCTCTTAACCTGAATTCTATGTCATCCAAAGAAAAAACTCCTTCATCTGAAGGGACAATAGGAATGGTGTCCATAGCATTAGTTAACTCATACAAAATTTTAAAGAAGGAATTCCAATCCCTTGACGGAATAATATTATTTTCTTTAGTATTGGAGATTATAATTTGCCTCTAGAGCTTCTTAGGATCAAGCTTAGATAGTTGGGAAAGTTGCTCCTACCTTTTATGGATATAATAATTTTTTTCCCTTTTAATTAGGGATTTGTACATATTGATCTTATCCAATTTGAAGGACTAATTAGAAGCATCCCTAGTGGCTTTCCTAGCAATTTTGCATTCTTTATCATACCAAGGGTTGGTGGTTCTATTATTAGTTTTACATGACACCTAGAAGAAAAACTTGTTAATAGAAGTGTAAAGGGTTCTTGTAAAATTATGATAAAGGTCTTCAATATTGTCCTTATAAGTTAGGAGATACAATTCATTGTTTAAATCTTTTAAGAAAATGTCAACTTTACTTTTGTCAAAGAACACTTGCCTTTGATTATTAAAATTCTCTTCATACACAAAAATTATGTTGATTAAATTTACCTTAAAAATTTAAAACAATTTTGATATATAAAACTATTTAACATGTAGCCTTTCTTACATTTTAAAATAATAAAAAATATTAAATATATTTTAAAAAACATTACAAATATTGAATATATTAATTATTTACATCATTTTGAAAGTTGTATATTAGTATTTAATATGATTATTCTATATTATTTTGGAGTAAAAAGATATAATCCTTTTAATATGAATTTTATGTTAGTGGTATATATTGATATCAACTTGCACTAAGAGTACATTTTCAAGTTGATGATTTTCAAGTTAACTCTGTAGACATGTCATTAGCACTTTTCTTTTATCAAATAAACCATTCATAAATCAAATATCATTTCGATTTAACAAACTAATAATAAATAATTAAGATAATGGGATGGGTTGGTAAAACCCTAGTTCAGTTTTTCAGTCAAGGATCCATATTTGGAAAACGCTCACGGGATTACTGCAAACTCTTGTTCAACTAAATACCTAATTGATCGTGAGTAACACCTCAAAGGTTATAGACCGTCTATTATTTCTTCTTGAAAATGAACAACTCCTGTAAGGATACAGATTTTCGGTGATAGTCCAACTCAAGCTCAGGTAACCGTTTATGGACGTCAAATGATAAGGCCATCTCCAACAAAATTTCTGTATGAAATTCCTTTGTTTTCAGGGTTACCAGAAACTCGATCAGTCTCTCCTTAGTCAATTTTAACAAATCCTTCTTAAAGAACTTGAGCAAGGCCAGACCCACTTGGAAAATGAAATCCATGCCCTCATAGAGGAAAACATCCCAGATCCGAACGACTAATGAAATAGGCAAGTCGGCGGAGAAAACAGTGAGAAACCACCTGCGCGCATACATGGATGGCACGATCCCTTGCTCCTCCAAATGCTGATTCAGCGTGGGCAGCTGCTCCTTCACTAGCATTCCGAACTGAAAGACGTATTGGTCAAAAAGAGGGGCACGTTCCGAATATATACCTCGCATTGCCGGCTTATTCAGCATTGCAACCATCGTCCAGAAGGCTTCCTCCTCGTTCATGTAGAGAAGAAGCACGCGCACAATGTAACTCATCCCGTGAATATATCCCGCTCGAGCTCTGTCATACACATCATATGCTTTCAAAACTTCGTACATAGACCTGCCATAGGTTTGGGATAATGCCAGGGATCTTAAAGTGCGAGGAACGTCTTTAAACAGACGGAGGTTCTCGAATTCGGACATTTCATAGGATATGAGTTGTGCGTAATCTACGGCCGGGTTCTCCAACTTAATTTTGACGCCGCCTGAAATAAGTTGCCAAATGAAGCCACGAGACCAGTCTGGAACGCCTTATCTGATACGCCTTTTAACTTCTTCTGGGTTATTTCTGAGGCAGCGGCACCAATCAATAACTGACACGGCTAACCGCCTCCTCTGCTCTCTTACGTCGTCGCGGTGCTGGCCCGTCCTTGTGGATTCCGAATTGGCTGAGAGTTCAGATGAGGTGTAATTTTGGTCTCCTACAGGTTTATTATCTTTCAACTCGCCCCGCTTTTCAGACTTTTCAGTCATTTCGAAGCGGCCAATCCGATTGAGAGTGGGATGGAGATTTTTAAGTCGATGCCAGAGGTTTAGGTTTCGGCAGTGGCAGTGGCAGTGGCAGTGGCAGAGGTTTAGGTTTAGGTTTCAATGGAATGGTCTTTTAAATATGTTGTATTATGTGATTTATAGAGGTATATATATCCAATTTTTTTTGAATTTGAACTTGAACTTGTGATTATTTAAGATGAAATATATATTCTTAACCATTAATTTAGAGGTACCTTTTACATTGGAATAGACAATGATTAGAAAATATAAAATAATAATAAATTTAATTTTTACAGAATGATTTAGTACATTTTTGTTATTATTCTATTATCATAAATAGATAACAAAACATGTGTTATTCTTCTAAATAAATAACAAAACATTCTTCTAGCAAAACATGTATTATTGTTCGAAATAGAGAGCAAAACACCCATGGTTATTTTTTTTAATTGATTTCAGAATTGTTTAGTAAACAATGATGACATATTTTACTTGTTTCTGTCTAATGCTTCTCTACACTGGAATTCTATCCGCCATAAGATCCTTGATATATTAACCATGCTTTTAAACTAAATGAACCATATATATGTGAAAAGCCATAAGCCTCAATGAAATCCTTGATATATTAACCACGCTTTTAAACTGAATGAACCATATATATGTGAAAACGATATAGCCAGGTACGGGTTTTTAATTTGGGGATGTGATATATTAAGCATGCTTTTAAACAAAATGAGCCATATATACATATATGAAAACGATAGAGCTAGATACCGGGTTTTTTTATTTTGTGATTTTAATTTTGTGTGAGTGAACATATAAGAAAGACAATTAAATACGAAGAAAATTAGAGCTTGTGAAAAATGTTATGTTTTTGGAGTTAGTTAGTAGTATTAGTGAACATTCTTTCAGATTGGTGATGTTGATTTGACTAAAGGAAATGAGTCATTTACTCAGAGAGTTTCTAGTGGTGAATGACTAAGATTTAGTCTTTCTCATAAGAAAAAGAATGTTCATCAACATAAATATAATTATAAATTATATTATAATATACTTTTAATATATTATATTAAGAATATATTGTACAATATATTATAATATATTTATAATATAATGTATAAATATAAATAATTAATAATTAATAATTGATGAAAAGACAATAATAGAAAATACAAGTCCATTAATCAAAGGGAACTTTGCTCAAGCATTTATCCGCGTACTTTTTATTCTCTATCATATCTACTTTAGCAAAATATATACATCCTTTTTATAAAAAATCAACATGGTATCAAAGAGGGACTAGGCTTGAATCCCTCATAGCCCAGGAAAATAAGAGAGAGAGATTGTGTTTTGTGTGAAAGATGTTCTCTTTGCCTCATATTTTCTTGTCATATGAGAAAGCAAGCTTTAGCCTTTTCCATTCACTACAACGACATCATTGAGTACAAATCCTATAGCCTCTACAATTTTATCACAATCTTAACTTAGATCACTCTACTAAAAATCACTTACATGGAATCTGTTGAAATATTGGATCTTTCCGATACTGGATTGATTTTTCCGATATTGGTCTGAGTCTTTCCGAATCTGATTATTTCCAATACTGGATTGATTTTTCCAATTATGATTCTTTCCTTTCCTATAAATATTTCCGATTGGATTTTGGTTATTTCCGTTCCTGTAAATTGATCCATTATAAATGTACCTGTACAGATTCATTGTAATAGAAGTGAGAAAAATCATTATTCTCGAAATCTATTTTTCAAGTTGGTATCAGAGCTGCAGGGCATCATCCTCCTTGGTATGCGACCCCGTTTGAACAGACTGCATACACCTCTGTTCGGGGGTCGATTTTTTTTTGAAGCGCTCACACTACCTCTGTTCGTGGGCTCTCTCGGCTCTTTCATGGTGTTCTGGGTTGTTCTCCTCTCTACCCAGAAAACTACTCAAAGGTCGTCTCTCCTCTTATTTTTTGTGCCCCCTTCTTTGCATATCGTGTTGTTCAACTCTCTATGCCTAGAAAATAGCTCGGGCAGCCAACCAGTCTTCTCAGAGCGACGAAACTTGACTCATTTGTATCCGTCATTGAACCATGACCAATTCAAATTATGCTCCCATTATTATCCAATCCTAAGATTCATCGTTCAAAGAAGATATTGTACCCGATGAAATAAATTGTGATATGTGGTCTCAAATCATGGAGATGCATATTGCTAAGAAGGTGAAACTCTCCTTTATTCGTGGCACTTCATAGCCACCTTACGAGAAGGATGATGGATATGAGAAGTGGTATGCAGACAATCAAAAGGTCAAGAGATGGTTGTTGATGTCTATGTCCCCAGAAATTATGAAGCGATACATTCACTTACCCACTACTCGAGATATTTGGAAAGCTCTTTCTAAAGCCTTTTATGATGGAGCATATGAATTACAGGATTTTGTCGTGAATCAGAGGGCTTTCTCTGCCAAACAAAATGGCAGAACACTCTCTGTGTATTATGGAGAATTAACCATGTTTTTTAGTGAGTTAGATCATCGTGATAAGGTGATCATGGAGAATGCGAAGGATGTTGAATCTTATCGAAAATCAATTCAGCGACAAAGGGTGCACATTTTTCTTACTGGATTAGATGGTGACTTTGAACAAATCAATGGTGAAATTTTGAGAAAGGATCCTATTCCCAAACTAGAGGCATGTTATGCACTGATTTGCCGTGAATCTGTTCGACACGCAATGATGAATGGAGAACCGAAAAAATCTCAAGCTTCAACCATGGTGACTCGAAATCGATCTAATTAGAACCGGCCTCCTCAAAACCAGCATGACCAAATAAGGCCCAGCCATCCTAAGACCACTATTGGTGCCAATAAATCCTCCTACAAATGCACTCATTGCCATAAAATTGGTCATACCAAAAGTCACTTCTTTGAACTTGTGGGGTATCCAGACTGGTGGGATCATAGCCATGATTCACGGAAGAGGAATTCCAAAAAAACCTCCAGTGTTGCGGTTGTTGAAACAAGGAAAGAGGATGATGTTGCGGGACAGATATCGGCATTAGCAGCAGCGGCAGGTAATGGTGGTAAGGTTTTAAATATGTCTACACGTTTTTCTAATAGTGCATGGATAATTGATTATGGTGCTACATATCATATGACATTTGATTCTAGACAGGTATCACCCCTTAAACCGTCTTCACAAAAAATTGTTTCCACTGTCAACGGTTCTTCAGCCCCAGTTATTGGAGAAAAAACCTTGCCTCTCACTGATACTTTGAATCTAGATTCTGTTTTAGTTGTTCCATCTTTGGATTATAACCTGTTGCCAGTTTCCCAAATAATCATTGCCTTACTTTGTGTTGTAATTTTTTGGCTTGATTTTTGTGTGTTTAAGGACATCCGAACGAGGCAAACGATTAGTTGTGGTGTTAGGCGAGGGAAGTTGTATTACTTGGACTTGGTGTCAAAAATTTCGGACAAAGTGCAGATCAAGCTTTCACAGTGGATGGCTCTGAGGGGGAGAAGAGGAAATCTGAAATTTGGTTATGGCATCGACGTCTGGGGCATGCTTCCTTTGGTTACATGAAGAAATTATTTCCTAGTTTATTTGCAAAATTTGATGTTTCTAGTTTTCGATGCAATGTTTGTGAACTTGCAAAAAGCCATCGTGCTTCGTTTCCATTAACTTTGAATAAAATTCAAGTTCCTTTTATGGTCATACATTCTGATGTTTAGGGTCCATCCAGAGTCACTACCTTGGGTGGATCACGTTGGTTTGTTATTTTTATTGATGACTGTACCATGATGAATTGGGTGTGCTTGATGAAATCTAAAGGGGAAATGAACTTGTTATTTCAAAAATTTCATAAAATGGTTCATACTCAGTACAATGCATAGGTTTAGGTTCTCCGCAGTGACAATGGAGGCGAATATTTAAGTTCTAAACTTCATTAGTATTTGGAAGCATATGGAACTATTCATCAAACTACTTGTTCCAATAAACCTCAACGGAACGGGGTGGTTGAGCGAAAAAATCGTCACTTGTTGGAGGTTGTATGTGCTTCATTGATAGAAGCCCATATGTCGTTATATTATTGGGGAGAAGCACTTACCTCTACAATGTATTTGATCAACCAGGTACCCTCCAACACTATTGATTTCCAGACACCATCCTAGGCTTTCGCCGAAGCAATTATTGCCCCAACCATCCCAAATTTACCTCCTCACGTCTTTGGTTGCGTAGCATTTATACACCTCCATAAGAATCAATGCAACAAGTTGACTCCTCAGGCGTTGCAATGTGTCTTTATAGGATACGCTGATTATCAAAAGGGGTACTGATGCTATCATCCTCCAACCCGATGAATGTTTATTTCATTGGATGTAGTTTTTCATGAAGATTCGATGTATTTTTCCTCTGAGCCTGAACTTCAAGGGGAGTATCAAAAGGAAATCCAAACTCTAGACTTTGATGTTGACATCCCTGAAGATGTGGATGTTCACATCTCTAAGGATGAGGGTAAGTTGGACATCCCTGAAGGAGGGGAACTCTCTGAGCCTGTTGATCAAGAAGTGGATTCAGAATTGGGTGTAGGTAACTTAGACATCTCTAAAGATGGGGAAATCTTAGAAACTGTCATTATAAAGTTGATGAACACCCAGAAACTGAAGTTGTGGCTCCACCTTTGTCTGGGTCCCTCACACCACAAGGAACTGATACACCAAACCAATCTCTTGCTGAGGATGCTCCTAGAAAACAGCTACCACAATGTCACACCAGAGGTATCCCTAAACCCACATATGAACCTGAAATTTCTAGTAAAGTCAAATATCCCATGAGTCATTATGTGTCTAACCATCGTTTGTCAGAATCAAATCAGTCATTTGTGAATCAATTATCTACTATATCTTTTCCTAACAATGTGTAGGAAGCCTTGTGTAGGAAGCCTTAGCTGACCCAAGGTGGAAATCCCCTATGAATGAGGAGATGAAATCCTTGCAGGAAAATAAAACCTGGGAACTTGTTGACCATCCACCAGGAAGGAAACCAGTTGGATGTCGGTGGGTTTATACTGTGAAATACAAAGCAGATGGTACAATTGAATGATTTAAGGCGAGACTGGTGGCAAAAGGGTACACCCAAACATATGGGATCGATTATACAGAGACATTTGCACCTGTAGATAAAATCAACATAGCACGAATCTTGTTGTCTCTAGCAACGAACTTGGATTGGCCATTACAATAGTTTGATGTGAAGAATGCCTTTCTGCATGGATAATTGTCCGAAGAAGTTTACATGGAACTCCCACCCAGATGAATGATACCAGAAATGCATAGTCGGAAGGTGTGCAGATTAAAGAAGTCACTGTATGGGTTGAAACAATCTCCGAGAGTGTGGTTAAAAAGGTTCACAAAGTATATGAAATCCTTTGGTTACCATCAGAGCAATTCAGACCACACTTTATTCTTGAAGAAACAACAGGGTAAGATTACTGCACTTATTGTATATGTGGATGACATGGTGGTTACAGGAAATGACTCGGAAGAAAGCAAGGCCCTACAGGGTTAATTTTCCAGAGAATTCAAAATGAAAGACCTCGGCTCCTTGAAATATTTCCTTGGGATCGAAGTATCTCGATTTGATAAAGTGATCTTTCTGTCTCAAAGAAAGTATGCCTTAGACGTGTTACAGGAAACTAGTATGTTAACATGTCAACCAACTGATACACCAATGGGAGAAGGACTGAAGTTATGTATTGAGTCTCATCAGGTACCAGTGGATAAAGGGCGATACCAGAGGCTTGTAGGAAGGTTGATGTACTTAGCACACACAAGACTAGACCTTGCCTATGAATTGAGTATTGTTAGCCAGTTTATGCATAATCCTGGAGAGAAACATATGAATGCAGTTATGCGCATTTTGAGGTATCTGAAGTCTGCTCCTGGAAAAGGAATTTTGTTCACAAAAAATGAAGATGATCAAAGTGTGGATGTGTATACTGATGCTAACTGGGCTGGAGCAGTAGATGACAGGCAGTCTACTTCAGGTTATTTCACCTTTGTAGGAGGTAATCTTGTTACATGGAGAAGCAAAAAACATAATGTTGTTGCCCGATCAAGTGCAGAGGCTGAATTTAGAGGTATGGCACTTTGCATATGTGAAGAGTTGTGGCTACGACTTCTCCTCAGAGATTTGGGTTGTCTTCCTAGGCAACCGATTGACCTATATTGTGACAATAAAGCAGTGCATGATATTGCTCATAATCCGGTTCAACATGTTCGTACAAAGCATGTGGAGGTCGACAGATTCTTCATTAAGGAGAAGTTGGATGAGAAAATTGTGAAGTTGCCCACGATTCGATCAGAGGATCAGCTGGCCGATATTCTCACAAAAGTTGTTTAAAGTCAAGTGTTCTCAAAAAATTTGGGCAAGTTGGGCATATGTGACATCTATGGACAAACTTGAGGAGGAGTGTTGAAATATTGGATCTTTCCGATACTGGATTGATTTTTTCGATATTGGACTGAGTCTTTTTTAATCTGATTATTTTCGATACTGGATTGATTTTTCCAATTCTGATTCTTTCCTTTCTTGTAAATATTTCTGATTGGATTCTGGTTATTTCCATTCCTGTAAATTGATCTGTTATAAATGTACTTGTACAGATTCATTGTAATAGAAGTGAGAAAAAACATTCTTCTTGTGAGAATAGAAGCATCACATAGAGAGCTATGGAGAGAGTGGCTCTTAGGTCATTCTCATGTTCATTTTTCAGGATGAAACTCTACTGCTCATTGTTATGGGCTTTCATGTGGGAGAATATTTCAATCATAGTATGGTGGGCTCGGTGTTCAAATATTTAAGATCGTCAAATCGATTCTCTTTAACTAAAATTATAAGTGTTTGATCAAGCACCATGTTTACACAAATTGAGATCGATGGAAGTGCCTAAAATCATCGAAGAAGCATATGTGGACTTTGAGATCGGTATTTCGATCCTTGACTGAAACGAACCCTCAAGAGATATAGTTTGTGAAGCTCTCACTATACATTGTGTTGTCATGCTTGTCTTTATTGTCTTTCTTTCCTTCGATATGGTTGGATTCAAAATGTTTGTGTACCTTGTCGCTTCCCATTTCATCTTTATTAATTACCTTGTACCATGTACAACAACTTTGTTGTCGGATTAATATGTTCTCATATGAATGAAACGGTGATAATAGAATTGGCTATTCCAATTGTTGTGGTTGTGTTGAGCCTTACTCTCTTTACATTTCAGGAAACTAGGAAACAATGTGATTCCAGATTGTTGGGACGACCATACGAGACATTGGTACATGAAAAAAATCGTTTGTGTGAGCTATGGCATCGGGTAGACATTCTCTCATATTGGTCATGTTGATTTGACCAAGGGAGAATGATACATTCACTCAAGGAGCCATACTTATTTGGATAGTGATGAATGGTCCATATTGATGTCTACAACATCGTGCAAACATCCTCCTAGATTGGTCATGTTTATTTGACCAAGGGCAGATGATACATTCACTCATGGGGCCATGTTGATTTGGCTAGTGGTGAATGGCCCATGCTTATTCTTCTCCTTAGTCATGTTGATTTGACAAGGAGTGATAGAGACTCGAGATGTTATTTTTTGTCTAGCTAGAAGCATTGGGTGGAGCATACATTCTCCCACATTGGTCATGCTGATTTGACTAAGGGAAATGAGTCATTGACTCATAGAGTTTTCCTAGTGGTGAATGGCCCAGATGTAGTCTTTCTCCTCACTAGAAGTGGATAGACTCAAAGTGCTCTACATTTATGGAGTGATCTATATCAATTAAGCATTCATGTGAAGAAATGATCATCAATATAAATATAATATATTGTACATTATATTATAATATATTTATAATATAATATATAAATAATCAATAATTAATAATTAATGAAAAGATAATAATGAAAAATATGTTTTCATTAACAAAAAAAACATAATATATTTATAATATAATATAATATATAAATAATCAATAATTAATGAAAAATATGTTTTTCATTAACAAAAAGGACATTCTGCCCAAATATTTATCCTCATACATTTTATTCTCTATCATATCTACTTTCACAAATTCTATACATCCTTTACATAAAAATTCAAAAAAAGTTTAGGGTTCACTAGTAAATCATCGATAGCACATCCAATATTGAGTGATCGAAAACAATCTTTCAACGATATTCAATGAAGCAACATAGAGTGGTTACATAATTGGATATCAAGAGATAGGTTTATGGAGCGAATTTGAAATGCATTTCCACCAAATGTAGGGAATGTAGGAAGAGGAAGTGAATGCCTAGCCGTATCATCTGGTATTCTAAATGATAAATAAAAAAACTATAAAATGAAAAAACATGGCACATTAGGTTTAGTGTTGAATCTCATCCCTTCTTTCTTGACTACATAGAGTATTTATGTGTCATTAAATATTATCCACCTAAGTAATTTTTATTATTTTAAACACAAAACTTTTGAAACCCATTTCTAATATAAAGATTCCTATTGACTTAAAAATGCAATTTATCTCACCGCAAATAAATATGATTTTGAGTTATGTCCATATAACCCTATCCCCGTACAATCTCTAATATGATAAAATTGAAAGAATTTTTCTATGACTATATCCATTCCTACATATTTAAACTTGCATAAGAGAAAGGAGTTTTATGTTTAGGTACACCTCAATACTGATTTCTCTAAAAGATTTTATAATTTTTTAAATTTTAATAAAAAAATGTTAAATAATAAAAAATAAAAATAAAAACATTGACCACAAAAAATAATGAAATATTGATAATAAGATTTAAATAAATAATTAAAATATAAAATATAAATATTTATTTTGATTCAAATCCGAAGGTAGTTACACTTTATTCCCTTGACTTATCATCATACATGCAAGGGAGGAGTTTAACAACATCAGTAAACAATCTACCTTTTTGGAAATATAAATATAATTAGCATTAAATTTATCTTAATTGCAAATCTAATAATAAAAATTAAAAAAATTGTTTTTTTTTTACAATTAAAAAAAAATATGTATAGCTTGAAAGTTTTGATTTTTTTTTATATAATAAATTCAACATTAATTTAGTATATAATCTATGATTTTGGAAATACAAATGCTACTGACATAGATTTATATTAATAAAAAAATTACTATAATTTGAATTTGATTTTTTTTTTTTACAATTTAAAAAAGATGTTGCTTCGGATTTAGGAGCAGAACAAATTGATTAACGTACTTGAGTACAATAAACATAGAGATATGAAGAAAAACATAGATATCCAATGAACAATATCTTCTATTGAGTAAATGAAATAGGGTGAAACTGTAAAATTGCAGAATTGAAACACTTGCTCGAATGGTGGTAGCTAACTCTTAGAAAAGATGTGGCTACTACGTGCATCCATCTGAGGATAATGATTACAATGAATCTCTAGGGGCCTTTTTGATATTAATCATGAATTCCAAAACCCTAGACATCCAAAAACCTAACCCTAAGAGGTGAAACGTAAAAAGTCATGTGGCCCCCTATGGGTAAGTTGGTACCTCAACTTCATTTGGTCGTAAATTTTCCATACGGTCTTCGTTTTAGGTGCATGATATCCCGTTGAAAATTTATTTAAGAGAAGTACACATTGCACCATCAAACTCGGACTCTGTCTATATTTATATTGTGGCGAGACAAAAAAACATTTTTTAGGCCTCCAAAACATCCCTAGAAGTACAACAAAATGTGCTGACATGAAAACATACAAAATAAGCCAGTTGGATTAGGTGAGAGGAAATCAGTATCCACCTGGAATATGTGTAGGGATTCAAACAACCCAAGAAGTGTAGAACCCACAATTAAAAGTAAGTGCAAAAGAACATGTTGAACTAAAATGAACAAGAGCAGTCACTTGGAATAAGTGGGTGGCCACCAATATCCACCTGGATCAATCCTCCCCCATTAAGAATTAATGGTATCCATTGCATTGAGTTCCCACATCAGGTGAGGAAACTTCTGTTGGATTTGTCCCGTGTTGAGCCACTTTCCTTGGTGTAGGAGATACCCTTCCTTGACAACTCGATAAAGCTAGATCCTCTGTTGGTGATTTCCCTTGACATGTGTGTCCACTATCTGATCAGTGGATGCTTGTTCCATGCAGTCATGGTTGAGCTATGTTGGTGTTAGTTGTTATGCGATCTTTGAGGTGTCTAATAATGGTGGAAAATATGGCCGAAGGAGGTCCACATTGAACATTGGGTGTAGGGCAAGGAAGGTTGGAGTATTGAGCTCAAATGAATTACTACCCATAGCCTTGGTGATAGTGTAAGGCCCATAGAGAAGTGGGGGGAGATTCTAATGGAGCCATGTGAGATGCTCCTTTTGCAAATGTAAACATACTTTGTCACCAACCTGAAACTGGTGCGGTACCCTATGTTGATTATGGTGTTGCTTGTACTTAGCATTGGATTTCTGCAAAATCTCTTGGACCTATTGGCGGATGTATTGAATCCTCTCAATGAATCTGGTGGCTTTGTCGATCTCAAACTGAACATGGAAAGAGTCTTTTTGTTTGGTGGAAAGAGGTAGTGAAACATCAATGGGACCCAGGGGTTCGAATCCTAGCCCCACATGAAATGGGCTATGGCCAGTGGAGCTATGGAGGGCCCTGTTGTAATTATGTTGAACATAGGGGAGACTCTCATCCCGTGTACATGGATTCTTAGAGTTTTACATGCGCAAGATGTGCACAATCATCCGATTGATGACCTATGTTTGGTCATTTGTTTGAGGGTGGAAAGAAGTGGATTTAGTGAGCTTGGTGTCGAACAGTGACCAAAGACTCGACCAAAATGTGTTAAGGAACTCGTTGTATTGGACGAAGATGATGGTCTGTGGTATCCCAAAATGGACCCACACTCATTCGAAGCAGATATTGGTAGTATCGACCGTTGTGATATTCTTCTTGCAGGTTGTGAGGATGGTCATCTTCAAAAATCGATCAATGACCAGAAATATATAGTCATTTCCTTGCTTGGTGGATTGAAGGCCAGACATGTAATCCATTGAGATGGATTCCCAAGGCTTCTTCGGAGTAGGAAGAGGGGTGTATAATCCTTGCTTCTTAATGGTTGGCTTGGAAATGACACAGGTAGTGCAATATTTGATATACTTGTTGATGCCTTGCCGAAGTTTTGGCTAATAAAAATGTTTCTGAAGAATGACCACAATTTTCTCGATGTAAAAAATTTCTGCCACCCAACTGCAGTGGGCTTCCCAGATCAGATTTGCATGCTCTTGTAGGAACAAAGAGATGGCCCAGATTTCATAATAGTCTGTCCTGAATGTAAAAATCGGTGGTAGTCATGCCTGTACCCAAGAGCTGATAGGTGGTGGCGAAGTCTGGATCTTGCTGATAAAGTTGGGGCCACTCGGATGTCTCATGTCCACAGGAATGGAACACAGTGGTGAGTGCAGCCACAGGAGGTTGATTGAGGTAGTCAGCGACACAATTTGAGATCCTTTTCTTATACTTGATATTGATATGGAACTATTGCAGGTAGGTGGACCACTTCTGATGGCGGTCATTCTACAATTTCCCCTGTGTCTGTATGAACTACAAAGGCTTGTTATCAGTGTGGATGATCGTCTTCTTTCATAGAATGTAATGTTTTCATTGACGACAGGCTTGTAGAATGGAATACATTTACTTGTCATAGGTGGGGTATTTTCAAACAGTATCTGAGAGTGTCTTACTACAGTATGCCCCCGGATGACCATGTTGAGTGAGAATTTCACCTACAACATAGTTAGATGCATCAATCTCAATATCAAATGGTTGCAGATCAGGAAAGGAGAGTATTGGAGCTGAGCACAAGCGATGCTTCAGATCATTGAATGTTGGTTTTTGGTCCTCCCCCCACATGAAATTTTCCCTGCCACTGCCCCTGGTCACCTCGCTGAGTGCCCATGCAATATGGAAGAATCCCAACATGAACCGTCGGTAGAATTTGGCTAGTCCTAAGAATCTTTGAATCTCGGTTAGTGTGGTCGGGGCTAGCTAGTAAAAACTGACTTGGATCTTAGCTGGATCAACATGTATCCCATGCTCATCAACAATGTAGCCCAATTATTGAACCCTGTTCATGCCAAAAGAGCATTTTTCCAAGTTGGCATATATTTTGTGTTGTTGTAGAGTGCTCAAAACTTGTTGAATATGCCGCATGTGCTCCTCCCAAGTTCTATTGAAGATGAGGATGTCATCCAAATATACCACCATAAAGGAGTAGGTGAAGGGTCTCAATACATTATCCATCAACCTCATTAAAGTGGTTGGTGCATTTTTTAAGCCAAAGGGCATGACCATCAATTCAAAGAGACCTTCTTTAGATTTGAAGGTTGTCTTCCATACATCTGTTGGTTCGATGGGAACTTGGTGGTATCCATACTTTATGTCAATCTTGCTGAAAAACGTTTCCCCCTTTAATTGGTCAAGAAGGTCACCAATCCTCAGAATTGGGTACCAGTTCCTGACTGTGATTTTTTTTAAGTCTCTATAATCAATGTAGAGTCGCCAAGTCTCGTCCTTCTTCTACACTAGTACAATAGGGCTTTCGCAAGGGGAGGAGTTGGGTATTATGTACCCCTTTTGAAGAATCTCTTGGATCTAATGCCTGATTTTGTCATTTTCCATTAGTGAGTGAAGATAGAATGGTCTATTAGGTAGAGGTGCACCGGGATTCAGATCAATTGGATGCTTAACTTGGCAATGTGTCAATGCCTCGATGGGTGAGGATAATATGTCTCTGTATTCTTCCACGATCCCATTCACTTGCTTCTGTTGCAAAGAGAGGCTCTGTGTAGAGATCATGGATGTGGTGACAACCTTCTGCTTACTGTGAGCATGGATCACAAAGATGACGAACTTCCCAGTCTGTAAAGTGATGTTACTTCATTTCTTAGTAGAGATTAAAGAAATAACGGTAGGCGATGCTACCTCTGGTATCATGTACAATTGTCTACCCAAAGTAATAATAACACTGTAGGGTCTAGACTCATACACAACATGACTCTTCCACGAATATGGTTGTCCTAAAAGAACAAAACAAACTTCAAGGGGAGAAATATCACACAATCCCTCATCTTTGAAAGTCTTGATGTTGTAGGGTAGAAGGCACTGTTGGCTGACACAAACATCTCTTCCTTAGCGAAGGCAATAGATAGTGTGGGGTTGTGGGTGTGGTGTCATTGGCAAGTCCAGTCGCTTGACAAACTCTACTTAAATTAGGTTCTTCTGATTTCTTCTATCGACAATGAAATGAAGCATAGCCCCCTTTACCCACATATGTGAGTGAAAGAGGCATTCCCATTCCTTTGGTTCTTCTAGTTTGCCTGGACAGACTTTGGTGGTAGCGATAGTGGCACTAGGTTCAATATCAATAATCTGCTTCCCTCCTTCAATGTTTGATTCAGAATCAGAATCGACCTCTGGCTCGGAATAATTCATCTTGACCACGAGTGACTTATTGAAGCAGAATTATTCATTGTTGCACCAAGGGATGTTATGGTAATCACACCATTTTCTTGTGTCCTTCTTAGTCTTCTCATTTCCCTTCTTGTGTTGTGGATTGGACTGTTTGTCCTGAGAGAGGCCATCTCGGCTTGGTACCTTGTTGTGTGGGTTGGGGTCTCCTTTTCCCTACTTCGACTGTGAGGAGTTTGCAGATCCAATCTCTCACCTCTTCTGCTTAATTTTTTTCTCGATCTTGACAATGTATCTATAATTCGTTCCCAATGAGGTGATCTCAAAAAACTCCATTTATGTTTGAATGTATCTGTGCAAACAACCATAGTATTTGATCACTAGATCATGCTTAGGGTCTTTGATACCCAATTTGGTGCACAGGGTATGGAAAATATTGGTGAAATATGGTACTATCTGGTCCCTTTCTTGACGCAGGGTGGTCCATCTGGTGTATTGGTCCTTGTAGCTTCCAACAGGGTAATATTGTTTTTTAGTGGAATCCCAAAAGGAATCCCATGTAGGGGCCACCAAAAATATTGCAAATTCATCTATGAACCTTTTATCAGAGTAAGTATCCCACTAGTCCTTAACATGGGAGACGACCTTGAGGAGTGAAAAAGTAATATTTTCCTTATCAGAAAAATTGTGGACCGAAAAATACCCTTCGAGTAGATTCAACCATTTATCTAAAACATCCGCATCTATCAATCCTTCAAATAATGGAATATCAAAATTTACCTATACCTTGAAGGGGGTTGCATGGCCCTTTGATGAAGATGCTTCTCATGTGGAAAGTCGTCGAAGGTGATCCGGGATCTTTTTGTCAGTTGACTTATTAAAGAATTGCATAAAATGAGCATAAAGAAAAGTACACCATAAAGAAGGAAAAGCTCAAAATGAAAGAGACACAATCATGCAATATGAACACAAAGAACTTGATAACAGAGTTTGTCCTTGGTGGACTACGTCTCTGGGTCCTGCTCTCAAATGGGTAGGCCTTTCTATTAACTCTACAAAAGAATTGGGCAAAATACATAAGTATACCTCATTCTGGAGTTAAGCCACATAAGTTTTGCTGAGATCATAAAACCAACACCACCAATCCGTTCGTGGCATCGGTTTACCTAAAAATGACTGTCTCCACACCTCAATCCGAGTCGGACACTTTCGGGCCCCCAAGACACCCATGCCTTGGTTTGCGTGCCACTGCTCCTGTAATTAATGATTGACAGATCTCGAAATCCATGGAAAAATCTTGAAAAATGCACCCAAATTCGTACTGTACAAATGCGCTCAGCCTGCCCCTTCTCTATGCTCTCCTCCCCCCCGAATACACTAGCGGAAAACCCTTCTTATACAATTTTGGTGGGCGGTTAGCATTAATGAGGAAGTTTGGCGTATTGGTTGGTGGTGGCTATTCTAAGTCATTGGTTAGCGGAGGTCCCGGGATCGAATCCTGTGGACTCTGCTTTTATTTTGGTGTTTAGTTACAAGAATTGGCGGAGGTTATAATATGGTGGAAATGTTTGCTATTTATGGCGGATGGTTAAATATAGTGGCAGAATTATGTATGGAGGCGGCTATAATGGCGGACACGCGGAATATCATATGGTGGATGGTCGCATGGTGTGGTATGGGACTAAGGGCTGGGCCGAAGGCCTATCCCTTTCCTCCCCCATTCGAAATATTTTTAAAACTTAAATAAAGTTTCCCCCATATTACAAATAAGAAACAACGCTTAGTCTAGTGGTTAAATCAGACTTGTAGGGCCTTTGGGATTCTTGAAGGTCATGAATTCGACTCTTAGGAAGTCGAATAAGATTTTACATTTTCCATCTATTGGAGGGGTACCACGTGGCAGCCCATGACTAGGCCACATGGCACCATATAACTGGTCCACCAAAACTTCCACTTGTCAGAATATGATTTGCCAATGAAGTTGACATGTGTCATCACGAAATGTGCCCATGTTTCTGCCATGCCATGTCATCTTTCCAACTCAATTGTGCCACGTGTCACCCTTGTAGTGGTGCCACGTGTCACTTTGACTTTTGCCTATTTGACCAAGTTTGATTGAACTTTGACCGCTTATAACTTTTGATCCCTAACTCCGTTTGACGAGCCGTTTGCGTTGTTAGAAAGATTGTGATGTGATCTTCGTGATTATAGCATTTTCAATGAGTTTTAGGAACTTTGATTTTTTCCCTTTTGCTATCTATTGGAGCCATTCTGAGCATTCTGATTTGCTTCTGTGCATTATGAGTTGTCTTAACCTTCTTTGAATCCATTTTGGATCACACCTTCCCACTGAGAGCCTTTTGGACAACCAAAAGCTTTCATCAATCAAATGGTAAGTGAGGGAAGAGTTCCCTCACCTTATTTTTCTCAATCCACTTTGCCTTTCTTGGATGTGTGCCCTTTAAGCCTACTCGAAGATAATCAACATCACCCTTGCGTGAAGTCCTCGTCCTTCTATCCAGAATGATATCTTCTTGTAACTCATCCAAGTACTCAGGTGCAAACTCATCAACTAATGGTATTGAAACTTCCTCATCCTGAGCCATGATCATGGGAGGTTCAAAAAGTTTCAAGTTCTCTACATTCACAACTGAGTATATCTGCATATAAGGTGGAATATCTAAACGAAAAGCATTAGTGCCGCTTTTCTCCAAAATAGTGAAGGGTCCATATCGGATGGGCTTGAGTTTCTTGCCTTCACCCTTCAATCGTTCCTTACTGATATGAAGCCATACCCGGTCTCCAACTTGGAACTGATGATCAACCCTATGCTTGTCATGCCGAGATTTATACTATGCTTGACTCTTCTCCAACTATTCCCTGACTGCCTGGTGTATCTGTTGAATCCTCTGGATGAACTTGTGGGCTCTGTCCTCTGTGCGTTCTTCATTCACATCAGCATCTCTCCCAGATATCAAGTCCAAAGGAACCTTTGGTAGGTACCCATAACATGTCTCAAAAGGTGAACTTTGAGTGGATGAATGTAAAGCTTGATTATAAGCATGTTGTACATAAGGTATCTATTCATCCCATAACTTAGGATGCTTGCTGCAATAGCCTCAAAGAAAATGTACCACTGTTCTATTTACCACCTCTGTCTGTCTGTCGGTCTGTGGATGAAAAACAATGCTCCTCTTCAATTTGGTGTTCATCATTCTCCACAAGCTAGTCCAAAAATCCCCAAGGAATCGAGTATCTCGATCCGAGACAATGGACATGGGTAATCCAAAGTGAACCCAAACATGCTAAAAAAAGAGATTAGCAGTCTTCTCAACAATGATTTTCTTTTTACATGGCATCAAGATGCACATCTTGTTTAACCCATCCACTACGACATACAAATAATCACGGCCCCCTCTGGTCATTGGTAAACCCCCTACAAAATCCATGGAAACGCCTTCCCATGGATGGGATGGAACAGGAAGTGGTGAGTATAGCCCCAATTTTCTATTAGTGGGCTTACAAGTAGAACAAATCACACACCCCTTTACATATTTACTTACAATTTCTTTCATTTGAGGCCAATAACAAAACCTCTGCAAATGAGCCATAGTTTTTCCTACCCGAAAATGCCCTGATACAAGAGAAGTATGAGCTTCTCATATTACATGGACTGGTTCACTTGTAGGAATACATAGCTTCCCAATATGATAGAGTAACTTTCCCTACAAACAATAGTTCTCTACTTGTGCACCATGGGTTAGCTTCTCATATACTTCTTTAAAATCTTCATCGATGGCATATTGTTCTACATAGATATCATGAGATAAAGAAGTATTCTTCAAAATAATAGAAGCAACAATAGGAGGTCTAGAAAGAATATCAACAACCTTGTTACTTGTACCCTTCTTGTACTTGATTACCAAATGAAATTGTTGTAGAAAACCCATCCATCTGTAGTGTCGAGATTGTTGCAGTTTGGTGATACTGTAAGGGCTGGTGATCTATATGTATGATGGGTTCCTTCCCTAGAAAGTAATGCTTCCATTTCTTTACGCTTTGAACTAATGCATACAACTCTTTATCATATGTAGGATAGTTAACAACATCTTGGTTAAAAGTCTCAGAGTGGTAACAGATAGGCTTACAATATTGTATCAATACTGCACCCATGGTGTATCCGTTGGCATTTGTCTCGATCTCGAACGACTATTGAAGATTCGACAGTGCTAATACTGGTGCGGTATTGATCTTCTCCTTCAAAATGTTGAAATATTTTTGTTGCTTTCCTTCCCATTGAAAAGTGTTCTTCACACTGGTTAAGGAATGCAAAGGGGCTACGATAAAAGAGAATTTGGGAATGAATCTTCTCCAATACTGGACTGCACCAAATAAGCTTCGAATCTTGGTTACACTCTTTGGCTCAGGCCATTTCACAATCACTTCAATTTTGGAAGGATCAATCTTCAATTGTCCTCCTCCCACGATGTGACCTAAGTATACAAGTGCAGTCTTGCCAAATTCACATTTATACATTTTCACATACAACTTTTCCCTTTGCAAAGTATCCAATACTTGCTTTACATGCCTGACATGTTCATCCCAAGTCCCGCTAAAAACAAGAATGTCATCTAAATATACAATCACAAAGTCATCCAGGAAAGGCCTGAATACATCATTCATCACATGCATGAAAGTTGTCGGAGCATTACAAAGCCCAAACGACATAACTAACCACTCAAACAATCCTTGTTTGGTTTTAAAGGTAGTCTTCCATGCATCATGTTCTGCAACCCTTATTTGATGATATCCACTGCAGAAATCCAACTTAGTGAAATAAACAACATTCTTTAACTGATCAATTAAATCATCTATGCGAGGAAGGCAGTATCGATTTTTCACCGTGATCTTATTTAAAGCTCGATAATTGACACACATTTTCCATGTGCCATCTTTCTTTGGCACCATCACGATCGGAGAACCACAAGGAGATGAACTAGGCCTGATGACCCCTTCATCCAATAATCCCTGTACATGTTTCTTGATCTCTGTCATCTCCACAACTAACATCCTATACATGCCCACATTAGGAAAATGAGAATCCTGCTGCAGATGTATCTCATGTTGGATTTCCCTCTTAGGAGGTAATCCATCTAGTTCCTAAAAAATATCATCATACTTAGACACAATATCGGTTAATTCCTTTTTATGAGATGGATCACACCCTTGGAAAGCATTGGATGTTCCAACATCTTTCTCTTTGATGACCATGAGTACGTATCTCTTATTAGTGGTTATGAGTCTTTTCATTTGTCTTGCACTAACAAGCATCGTATTCACCCTCATGCTATGAGCTCTAACAATATATTCCACTCCCCCTTTTGTAAGGTGGTATTTTTTCTCATGACTAAAGAAGACTGCTATTCTATCATAAAGATAAGGACTTCCCAACACTATGCCACATATATCAAGTGGTACAACATCCAAATCTACTTCATCAATCAACTTTGAAGCAATAGAAAATCTAACTCTACATTGTTTGGTGACATTAAGTTGTTATTTATCACATACCCAACCAAGAGGGTAAGGTTTTGGATGTGGTTTCGTTACAAGACCCATATTCTTGAGAAGTGCTTCAGATATTAAGTTTACTTGGGAACCTGGATCAAATAATGTATCTATCTTAGTATGCTTAGATACAACTCGTATATGAAATAACTCATTCCTCTTTCGTTCATCAATATGGGATTTATCGGTGGAACTTGAACTAGTATGAAGAGAATATTTACCTTCTTTACCTTGTACTCTAGCTGCCGTGATCTTTCCTTCATCTCTTGATTCAGAACCAAGATCTTGCTGCATTGTAGCAACAATCTTTTTCTTCCCCTTTTCATTGAATTGTTTTGGTTTCTTTTCTGGATGCAGTTTACAACAATGTTATTCATCATGACCGCTCCTCTTGCAATGAGTGCAAGATGGTTTTTCTCCTTCTCTTGTTACTGTAGAGATCTTCTTTCCCTTCCTATTGAACTTCTTGAAAGTCTTTTGTGGGAAATTGGAAGGTTTCTTCGTGGGATCTTCTTGAACATGCTTCCCCCTGTTCTCAAGGTGAGTGTCTTGCACACAAACTTCGTCAAGACTAGTGGGGTTAAACAAGAGAAAAGTATGATGAATATAACTATGAAGTGCACCAATATACTTCATTAAAGTTTCATAAGAATCCAAAGGAATATTCAATGTTAAAGATTTCTTCCTAAATTCTTCTGTGAAAATTTGTACGTTCTGACCTTTACTCTGTCTCAACGTTTTCCATTCCATCATTGCTTTATGTAAATACCCTAATGGACAGAGCTGCTTCCTGTGACACACCCACTATCATAATTTAAAAATTTTGGGATTAATCTCCCATACATGAGAAATCTCCATAACCTCGTATTAGCGAAATGCCAATCCCCGATTCTATATCGGGATTCGGGGTTTCTAGTATCAAGATTCATTCAC
>SNQJ01S0078303.1:9153-19572 GCA_010110895.2 Picea sitchensis
CCTCAATTAACGTCAACCGTGGATCAATATTTCCAGGGCCGTCAGATTATTTCAGAGTTTCGGACTTCGGAAGTCCGAGTTGCAAGTTTGGGTCTTGACACATCAAGTACCTGAAGTCCGAAAGGATTCTTGTCGAGGTTTGTGGCAAATAGAAAGGAGAAGTACAATTTCGGTATTTCGGAACTTCAGAGATCGGAAGGTGGAGAGGACAGAGAATTCAAGTGTTAGCATATTGAATTCCTGGTACACGAAATTGCGCTGACCATTGGATCAAGGGAGAGTTCAAATCCATTGATCTCCTTGAAAGCAGAACCTTAGAGTTTCGGAATTACGGGATTCAGAGGTTCGCGAATCCCGAGGGTATAGTAAAAGCGCATTTTGGTGGTTGAAACCTCGAAATCACGAAGAGAAAAGGGAGACCGAGACATCTGTATTTCGGAAAATTAGGAATCAGAAGTTTGGGGGTCGAGGGGGAGAGTTGCATGACATTGCAACTCCCAAATTCATGAAATCCGAAAAGCCAAAATTGACATCAAGAAGATCAAGTGATTGAATATTTTGGGTTTGGAGGTCAGAGAGGTAAGGTGCTCGACCACAGGATTCGCGAATTCGCGAAGTCCGATATCCCAAAATAAAAGAGGAATTTCCTCAAAGTGTTTTTGTGGGTAGATTTCCTGAAAGAGAAATAGAAGAGCCAGTCGAGCTCTTGGGCCGAGGAGAAGATCTTGTGCGAATCTCAACCTACGGGTCTGGGGAGGGGTCTGCGTCGAAACTTTAAAAAAAAAAATGGTTTGGACAACCAATTGGGCAGGGAAAATTGGTAGGCACCTGAAAGGTGACCAGAGATCCTAACTGACTCAGTAAACTTAGAAAACTAAAAAATAAACTGAAAAAACCAAATCAAACCAAAATCTCCCACTAAGACCCTAGAGATACTCCCTAGTGGAGTCGCCAATTATACTACGGGGAAAACTCACCTATACTGGGTCTAAGGTAAAGGCAGAGCGCTAACTTCCTTAAAAGGTTGTTCTACCCTTAAGCTACCCCAAAATCATCTAAAAAAACTGACGAGATAAATGAAAGAGGTTTAATGAGTGCAACTTTAGTCCTTACGGTCGGTGTAGACCTCTTTCAATTTTTTTCACCTCCTAGATTATGGATATCCTCCCAAAGATGACTTGCAAAAGGTTAGGAATACAATGCAACAACATATGCAATCTCTACTGATCACTTTAAAATTTTATACATAGATATAAATGCACAAATTAACAAAATCATGTAAACGTAGGGTTTTGGAACAATGATGAAATCTTTTATTCAATTTCAAGACAAAAAGGATTACAACCTTTGTTGGAAACCATTCCATGAAACAAGTTCGAGATCCTCTATCATGGCTCGAAGTGCATCAATCCCACATTACATTATTTCAACCATCATATCACCAAGGGAAGGAGGAAGGGTTGCATAAGGAGAAAGGATGGAGGGGAAGGTTGAGGCTAAAACTCAGAATATGATGCAAATCTTGGGATAATAAAGGGAAGGAATTTTGGCAGAGTTTTTTTATTCTCTTTCTTATATTCCTAAATGACACCCCAAGATATATTTTTATATGAGAAATATGGTTATTCGGTTTGGGGATGGGCTACAAAGGGGTAAAATGGTTAGGAAACCATCCATAGCCTGTAAACTTCGCCGAATTCTACGTAATTTTATATTTTTTTCAACTTTTGGAGGTAAACACRGGATATCTATCATGCAACATGTGTGTGTACATGGGATAAATAGCATGCAACACAYGTGTGTACGYGGGCTATTAGTTCARAAGGGCGTGTACACTCTCCAAAAAATGKTTTTTTATTAAAGGAAGCCTCAACAGTATTTTGGCAAAGTATGCAAATGGAAGGGCCAATGTCTTGTATGCATAGATAAGGCATTTTGGACTATAACAATGTCATCAAAAAATTTCATATTTAAAAGACACAAGAAGGAAGGAAAAAGAAACAAAAAATAACGGAGGTTGAAGCTGCAAGAGTAGACAGAGAAGAACATGAAAGAAGAAATAAAATTCCTGATTCTAGAAATCCTAAAAGGGTTACATTTGAAAATGAGGAACTTCCAAATGAAGATTTTGTTGATATTAGTCCCAATGAGGTTATCACTCCTTCTCATAAAAATAATAAATAAGATAAACGTCAAAGAGTGATGGTTGATGATGAGTCCATTCCTATTGATTATGAAGAAATTGTTGATTTAGATGAAACCCATTTAAATCATAAGAGGAAGAAAAACAATGTTGTTTATGATGTTCAAGAAGCCATCGTTATCTCGCAGTATTATAGTGAAAGTCCTAAAGGTAACAGAGAAATAATAACACTAGGCGTTGATCTAGAGGATGGTATTATGAAAACAACAAAAAATGCCATTCGAAATAGATTGAGGATGATGAACTTAGTTAATTATGGCCACACATTTCATTTGAATGTGAAACAACTTTACATACCCACAGAAGGGCAAGAAGAATATCAAATTAGAAAACTGCATCATTTGCATATTCACAATTTGAAAGCATTGATTAGGTACAACCCATATGCACATGTGGTTGAATACCTAGTTCTTGTTGACCCAATGGAAGTTCCTATGAGGGAAGAATTTGATAGATCATAATTTTTTGACTACAAATATTATACGATTGGATAAAATCATTTTGCAGAGGCTAGAAGAGAATTGATGCAAAAATATCCCGATAATCCTCTTTTTGACATAGTCAAATGTATAATTTATGTCAGTTTAACAGATTTAGAAGCAAAGTTATTGGCATGGGATCATAAAATAGACAATGAGTACAAAATGTCCATGAATTTCATTCAAAGGGTGAGATTTATCCATAATGATTTTTTTGAAATATGTCGTGGGAAGAGATCAAATGTTGATGCCAAGTTTCAGAAGCACTGTTGTATGGAAATATGATTCCCACTTGATGATGAAAATACAAAAGAAAACAATTGCAAAGGAAGTGATGTATTTAGAGTTGTGGATAGTTATTTTCAATTGGGATTTAGAACTGGACAGGTATGGGATTTGATAGATGAAATATTCACCCTTTGGGAAAATATTAGTATGAAAAATCAAAGAGTGAAGAAGGTTAAACCATTGATATGTGGCACAAGTAAGACAGGTCCTGAACTAAAAAAATATTTCAGATAATATGACTATAACACCTTGGAGAATAATACAAGGAGTGAAGCATGAGAAACTTATCATAGCTATATTATCACATGTAAGGTTGGGAGAATTGTCAATGGAAGAAATCTATGATGAATTTAAAAAGTAAGTTTGTTGAGTTATTTTTATTTATGTTAGGACAAGAAAATTAATTTTTTCAGTTTAACATATCAATGTTCTAAGTATTTTATTATATATATCATTATAACATTTTTTTTTAATTTAGTCACAAAGTGTATATGAGAATACAAGAGGAAATGGTCAATATGTTGAATGAAGAAAGTTGGGATAATGTTAAACTCAACTATACAAATTCAAGCTCTACAACAATATTGAAACAATTTTTTGTTGCATTCAAAAGTATATGTTGATTTATTACATTTATATTATTCGTTTGCAAGTTTATATATATATATATATATGTTTGTTTGTTTAATTAAAGATGCCAAAGAAGAATGCATATGGAGTACCTGAAACTTTCAAAAGTTTTATTCAAAAAGCCAAGTTTGAAAGAAAAAGGAGACGTGTTCAAAATGTTCAACTTGATGACACCCTTGATCATTACATTTGGAATGGACTTGACATTGTTCAATATAGAGTGATATTAGGTGATTGTGAACAACTTGCAAATATTGTTCCTAAAAAGGAATATTCCCTAGTTATTGCAGATGTCCCTCATGGTTATAATATCCAAAACATTGGATATGATACTGAGTCTTATACTCACCAAGCTTTCAATAAAGTAGTTATGGGATTTATGAAAGTTACAACATCACCATTTTGGAGATTTCTGGTATTTCATTCAGATACACAACAAGGATTAGTACAATCAAGCTTCAAGGGGAAATAAAAGATAAGGATGTAGTTTATTTGGTAATATATTGAAAGTGTATGTTTAACAATTAAGATTAGAAAACAATTTAATTAATTCACAAGTTAATTGAATTTGAACGTATTTATGTTACAGGCACAAGCCTAATATTTAGAGCTCCAATAAAGAACAATTTAAACGTGATTTTGAGAGTATACATCTCGCAACCTGAACAAAAGAAGATTCTTATAATTCTATTCTTGTCAATGCAAAGGATGGAGAGACTCCTAGTAGTGTATTGGTATACAATGATGTGGTTAGAATGCTAACATACGAGGAAAATGTTTTGAAAGGAGAGTTGGTTAACATTTATCAAAAACCACAAGCATTAATTATTTATCTTATAGATACATTTTCAAATGAAGGAGATTGGATTTTAGATTTGTTCTTGGGTTCAGGTAAGAATTATGATCTAATATTTATGAAATCATACTTCAATCTTATATTATTTTTAATTTATGTCCTTTTACAGTATTTAAATTCATTATTTATTTTGTATTTGGTGATTAGGTACAACATTAGCGTGTTTCTTACAGAAAGGAAGGAATTGCATAGCCATTGAAAGTGACCCAATGTAGTGTAGTTTTATTCAACAAATAATTAATGTTATTCCAACTCTTCTAGATGAAATGAAAGAAGTTGGATAGAGGAAAGGATATTTTAGTGAATCAAAGGTGAAAAAAATGTCAAAGGAACCTCAAGTACCATTAGGAGAAATGATTGGAAAGGTTCACTTTGGAGAACTTGCTGATATCAAAGAGCCAATGGAAGAACAAAATGACACAATGGAAACACAAAATGATGTCGAAGAAGATGATAATGTGTCTTTTGAGAATGATCTATTTGAGATATATGATATTGTTGATTAGTTTAAGATGCCCTTGAAGACGATAATCAATTTTGCAAATTTTTGTTGAGCTATAACTGCAATGTTTTGACTTTCGGATTTTAAAATAAGAATGAAGATGTATCTATTTTTGTTTTGTGATGAATCTTTTTATTGTTTTCTTTTTCATTTTATTTATATGTGAATCACTATTCATTGGACAATTTTATTAAATATTGTTAGTTTTTTTACTTCAAATGTATAAAAATATGAAAGAAAATGATAATTTTTTTATAAAATTTTGACTTATTTTGTTCAATTATATCCATAAAAATGTTTTATTTGTCATGCTATTTTAAAGGAATAGGTACCAAAATGTACAAGTTTTTTAATTATATATGGCTATAAAGTGTATTTGTTTTGATAACTATTAAAAAATAGTGTTATTTAACTACAATTTTTTTCTATGCATTGAAGTAAAGGTAAACAATGTGTTAAAAAATATTTTTTCCACTATATTTTAAAAGTATGGAACAAGAAATTAATTAAGGAGACACAATTGTATGAAAAAACATAACTTCAAAAAAGTAAATGGTAAAAAATATTTTTAAGAATGAAAGAAGCATGGAAAAATGAATAAAACAAATTAGAAAAAATGAAAATAGATGAAAAATAAGCATTTAAAAAAATAATGTGGAAACATTGTGGATCCAAAAATTTAAAATATCGAAAAACCACCTAAAAAGTTCTATCGGTAGCATCATTTTTAAAAACGGGTTAAAAAATTGGACCCCCTAAAAAACGAGAACTATGTAAAGTTCTAGTTAAGTTGGTAACTATGTTATAACATTTGGTGGATTAATAGATTCATAATAATGCATATATAATAAATTTTCTTATTGTTTTATATCAATATATTCATAAACTAAAAATTATGAACTCTTAAATTATTATATTAGTTTTAAAATGTGTATGACCATTTATGAGATTATATATTCATGACTAAATATTAATATGAATTTTTGTTGCAAGTTTTGTGAGTTATGAATATTAACTTATGGTTTATTACGCCAAAAGGCGTACACCTATTGGCAATGGGGACATTTAATAGGTGTTTAGTGATTAATAAGTTTTCTATGGACATTATTAAATATGGCTAGAATATTCTTAGTAGTCACACAAAATAAATGGTTGTTATTTCAATCATTAACTTCATAGCTATTATAAAGACATCCGTTTATATGTTTACTTTTTTACATTTACCTAATCATATTTAAAAATTACTTTGATAGCTAATTGATTGCCACGACTAAGTGATTAACAGAAGTTAAAGTATTAACACGAGAGAAATGAAGCACAACAGTTTAATTTACACTTTTATGCCATGACAGTGGGAGGAATACATTAGTTGGGATTATCTTTGCGTTTCACCTTTCTACTGGTGGGTGTTTCACCTTTCACTGGTGGACGTTTCACTGGTGGATTTGATGGTTTTGTCCAAATGTAAGTGAAGTTTTCAGATTAATTCTTGTGATTTAATCTATGAATAGGGAAGACTTCTGAATGACACGAATGTCGCGGTTAAGAAACTAAATGAAAGGAAGACTACCCAAACTGCGTCAGAGTTTTTGACAGAAGTGAAGGACCTGACCAACATCCTTCACTATAACCTTGTTCATTTACTCGGATGTTTCTTGCGAGGGCATGGACGCTTGTTGGTATAGGATTTCAAGTCAAATAACAGTCTTCACAAAAACAATTTCGATAGTTTGTTGTCATCAATCCTATGCATTTTTCTACGATTCAAATTGTTTTTAGAAATTCTGTGTATTGTTTCAATTATTTGTGTGCTTTCAAATACTTTTATTGGAGATCCACAAGAGAGACACAAAATGTTTTGAGTTGGGAAAATCGTTTAAATATTATAGTTGTAACGACCCCATCGTTACAACTACAAGAGAAGTAGAAGGTGCATTTTTTTTTTGTTTTTAGGCAGGAAGGCTATAACGACAATAGTTGAACCATGCGACTGACGATGAACGTAAGCACACAGTCCAGGCAACATAAAAATACAACTCCATGCACTGGCACAAGAGAAATTGGGCGAAACATGCGTAAAACAACAAGGAGGAACGACTACCCGCCCGATGCAAACAAGACCATGCCTACAAGCTAAGAGACAACATCCCCCTCCCGACACAATGGCCTTGACAACCAATGACTAGAACCTCAAGGCGCGTAAACCAATCGCATGAAGGAGTTACATCCTAAGCACTAACAACAAATTACAACGATCAACAACACTCACACGGGAAGCACAGACTCCAACCATGATATCATTCACCTCTTTCCAATAGGGCACGCCATGATCCCCTCATTAGGAATCATGTCATCCCCAAATGAGAGCCGCGACAATAACCCTGGTGCAAACGTATTCTATCTGGACCATAGAATCAAGACCAACCCACCCGCTAGGAGACCGAAATAGCTGAAACAAGACTACACCCCCCCCCATAAACAACGGGTTGGAAAGACGTGATATGTCGTCAACAAGAGAGCGTAAGCCATCACATGACTTCGCCAACCACCCAAACCATTAATCACATCTAAATTAGTCAATAAATACCAATCTAAATTAACATAACTTACCCTCTAATTTAGCATGTCTAAATCACAATTTAGTCAATACACGCCAATCTAATTTAACATTAATTACAATCTAAATTGGCAAATTCTAAATTTATCACTAAATACAATCTAATTTAGCAATTAACCTTGTAAACCACATTAACAATATCAATGCACAAGCTGCAATTATCCCACTTGTTAATGATATTAATTTACAAATTAGTCCTTAATGTACCGTCAATTTTAACATTAAATGCAAATCAAATGGAGAAAGTCTAAATTATAATTTGGTCATCAATGTACCATCTAAATTAACACTAAATTGAAATCAAATTTAGAAATCCTAATTAATTCAACACTAACACTATAAGAAATAATCACATTCTAATTTAACAAGTCTGGTAAAATCAAAATTAAAACTAAATGACAAGTCTGGTCTAGATTAAATTAAAGGTTGTCTATTCAGAATAAAGGATGTCCAATCGAATTAAAGGTTGTTCTAAACAAAGGTTGTTAAAGGAAGAAGATGTCTATTAAAAAGGATGATTAAATTTGTTGTGTAAAAACGTCATCCCTTTACACGTGTCATCTAATAAGTTGCTACTAAATGTGCATGCAATCAACTATAAATTGGTACACACACTTTCCACTAAAATGTAAATTGTCGAGAATTAAATGCCCTCATTAAATGAAAATGCAGGTAATAATTAATAAAAAGGGAAATCAACTCAGGTAATAAGCAACGATTTGCAGTCTTGGCAATGGAAAACACTGTCTTAACAAATGGAAAATCGCCAGGTAACGAATGGGAAAATCGCAGTGTCCTACTTCTCTGCCGGAGATAACACCAAAAACAAAAAAACACAATTCGAATTACACACACATCATCGCTTCCATAGGATAATAAATAAGTTAAATTCCACAATGTAACTCACCCTCAGAATACATTAACACACAGTACAGTCTCCATTAGTACCGTAATTTGTCGAGGGGGAGATTTCGTTGCCAAGCAATTCAGTTTTTAAATGGCACTCTAGCGAAATATTTAGAAACCAAAGCTCAATGGTCAAGCACATTGATAGTGAAGAGCTAGAGAAAATGAAACTAACAATAACAAGAGAAGGCAGATCGAATTCACAATGCAAAATAAAAACTATCGAAGAAAGAGAATATCCACTCGTAACAGAGTATACAAATGTTGTTCATTACTGCGTGCATTTGAGAATATTCACAAGACCAAAGGAGCTTTGTGCGTGTTTCACATCTCTGAGATCCAAATGTGTTTTCCATGAGGCCCATAAATCAGATCAAATTGACTATAAGGCGAAGTTCCAACGCCCTTCGCAATTTCAAATCTCAAATTAATGTAGTTCTAAAATAATATATCAAAATAATATAATCTAAAACGAATTTATACATCACCAATCTAAAACGAATTTATACATGACGAATCTGGAACGACTTTATACATCACGAATCTAAAATGAATTTATACATGACGAATCTGGAATGAATTTCCAACGCCCATCGCACATTCAAAAATTTAGGTCAACTAATACTTGAATCTGTTGAGTTTAACACAACAAAATCGTTGGGTAAAAATGCTACCCAGTAAAAATAAGGCAGAGGGAAAATGCAGTCTATGCAGCAACAAAATCATTGTGAAGTAAGGGAGGAATTCATTGTGCAAGAGATTCAGTTCGCAGTAAAAAATAATGGCATCCACCATTACACAGGAAGAAAAGAAAACGCTACCCTAAACAGTGAAAACCCCCAGAAAAATGGCAGGGTAAAATTTCCATTAAAAGTGATAAAAACTCAGAATGTGATCGCCAGGGAGTACATTAAAAACAGAGCTAAAATATCCAGGAATATAAATTAAAAACACAGAGTCAAATTTCATGGATTGGTGTGTTGTAATGTCGAGAATAGATGCCATCAATAAAAAAAAAAAGAGTTAAGTTGCAGGGAGGGATCCCAATGCAGATTTAAGTTTCTAGCAATATGTAAAAATGCAAAGTTGAATTATCCAGCAAAAACACAGAGTTAAATTCATCCGAAAATATATAAAATGCATAGAATATCAGACACAGTCTTCAGATGCTGAGAACTATGAAGACACAGAGGTGATATAAAAAACAGAGGCCGAGGCAAGGCGGAGATCAACACAAAGATAAGAAGGGGTAAACACATCCTTCGCTCATCATCCACGCACATAAAAGAAGGGCATTAGAATCTATAGGTCGTTGTGCACCGAAGTGACGACCATCGATTTGGCTCTTGTCAGACTGCTTAGGCATGGAATGAAGAGCTAGGGATGAGGATGAAAGACACAAATCTTCAAAACAATCAACAAACCAAAGGATAGTCTCAACATGTCGGGATTGAAAGCCGAGGGAATCAATTCAAACAACGAGCTTAAGGCTTACGGGAAAATTAAGTTCTCTGTTGAAATGCTAAATCCACATTTTCTTTACCCAATAAAAGTACAGAAATAATAGCGTAAAGTCTAATAATAATCTACCATGCAGAAATAAAGGAAGAGTATCGTACCCCAAGTTGCCCTCTATGAGTCATTGTCCCCCGCGCTCCGTGCTACTCCCTCTCTCCGACCGATGAGACTTCACCGGTACCTCCCAACGAACGCTAGGGGTATTCTTCTTCCCCCTTAGCCCCCTGAGCTGCAAAGGGGCCATGCACACTAAACCAGAGAATCATCTAGCTCCTAGATCACCTCGCAAGGCTGAGATACCACTCCTCACTGACCTGGGTATCCCAACTCCCACAAGCTAAGTCAGCCAAGTCTAAAATTCTGCAGTGTAATGTTATGCATAACAGAAGTGATCCATCATCATCCTCCTCCCTCCTTTAT
>SNQJ01S0078304.1:4956-36236 GCA_010110895.2 Picea sitchensis
AGTGAAAGAAGTTTTGAAGTAGGGGATTGGGTGTTTTTAAGACTACAACCATACAAACATGTGTCCCTCAAGCAAGCCAAGAAGGATAATAAATTATCACCAAAGCACTATGGCCCTTATAAGGTGTTGGAAAATATTGGTACTGTGGCATACAAATTGGAGTTGCCTGCATCTTCATGAGTACACCTATTTTTCCATGTTTCATGATTAAAGATGGTTATATGTGAAAAGATCCCAGTTCAAACTATATCGCCATAACTTGACAAGGAAGGAAAAATCATATTGGATCCTGAAGCTATCATTGACATAAGAATTCACCTGTTGAGGAATAGATCCATTTCAAAGTATCTCATTCAATGGAGGAAACTACCCGCTGAATATTCCACTTGGGAAGATGAGTCTTTTATACAGAAGCATCCAAAATTATTCAAGTGTTGTGGACAACCCTTGTATGAAGGGGAGGGGCATTTTGTTGGATTACTGAGAGGGGGGATGAGTTAGTAATAGATAAATATAATCCTTTTTTGCCATATAATATCAATGTAGAATTATCATGAGTAATTGCAGAATAAATAAAAAATGAACAAATGAGAAATCATACACATATACAATACACCAGTTTTTTTTACATGGAAACCCAAAGCGGGAAAAACCCACCGAATGTTTTTTCTTATATGTCTTTAATAATTACATTCATTGGAAGCACCAACTTCCTTTGTTTTCTAGTTGCAATTGGAATGAGGCTCCAACCCCCTATTTTCTCGAGATACAACTTGAGGGAAGCTCCAACTCCCCAATTCTCTGACTACAACCAAACGAAGGCTACAACCCCCTATGTTCTCCGGCTACAACCACCTATCCTTGCCCCATCCAACCACCCTGACATAGAAGTAGAATGATGGAACCACTACCACACTATCACTGTGAGATATACCACTATAAACTCATACCAATCAACCTGTAATCAACATGTACCATAAACAAGTGCATCAACCATGCACCAACCTGTGCCTCAACCTATACCATAAACAAGTGCATCAACCATGAACCAACCTCAACCAAAATCCCTCATAAATTTATTCATCCAAATATGATTTGTAACTCTATGATAGAACTGGTGTATATGATCACATACCTGCAAACCTTCCTTAACATGATACTATCATTTTCATTAATTTTTACTTTAGTCTCCCATGACTAGTTTTTGATTAGTCAACAACCCTAACTTGCAATAATCATAACTATGTACTTGTAATGAATAAAGATATGAAAATGACATAAAATGTTCTTCAATGTATTTTATGCAATTCCTCTAGTTTTCACTACTTGGAACCTCTCAGAAAAGGAGTTATAGCAAAAATGACATACCTTGTTGAATTATAGCTTATTCTAGAGAGCGAATTTGTAGAGCGTGTCCCGCACAAAATATTTGTTTTCTGGATCTAAAAATTGTACACAGAATACTACAGACTGTAATTTAATCAAAACATTTGGTCTTATTGAATTTAGATCTGTTATGAAAGAGTTATGACATTTTTACCTGAAACACCTGTTTTAGACTAGTTTCAGGACTAGCCACAAACCCTATTTTCCACGGAGTGTAACTCAGAAAATACGACCCACAAGATGAAATTTTTACCACATATACTTGGATATGTTTCCTCAATGGAATCCCAATTTCAAGGTCTGAATCATTCTAGAAAAAAAATTATTTCAAAAATGCTGAGATGACTTGTAAATAACATACCTTAGAAAACATCATCAAAAGATTTTATCCTCCCTTGAATTTCGACCTTCGTTACTTCACCTTCTCTATGAATTTCGGCTTAAATATCCTTTGGTTACCTCTGTCACCAGTATATATTCAATATTCTCAAGTGTCATTAAAATGAGAGAGTCTTGTCTCTTATTTATACTTTCATGTAGCTTCCTCAAGGGGTTACCTTTTAACCATCTTAACCCACTTTTCTTATTTTAGGGTTAACTCACTTCTAATTTATCCATTAAATTTATTATTTAAATAATTTATTTTGTATTCACTTTTACTTATAGTACACTCATCACTTCACTTTATTATTTACCTTCTAAAATCTCTTAAATCACTTTGACTACTTTGACCTTTTGGGGCTTCTAGATGACTCGTGAGGGTTCTCCAACTGTGAGGAGTTATGTGACGTTCCACATACCATTGGAAATGGAATGAAATGTACTATCCATATAGAATAGTATTTTCTTCAAATATATCAAAACACATACCATTATCCATCAAACAAACTTGGTCCATTACCCAAATCTGGGTTCTCCAACTTCTCATG
Organism: Picea sitchensis; assembly: GCA_010110895.2. Classification (NCBI taxonomy): domain Eukaryota; kingdom Viridiplantae; phylum Streptophyta; class Pinopsida; order Pinales; family Pinaceae; genus Picea; species Picea sitchensis. The sequence goes on from SNQJ01S0078304.1 coordinate 7,272, forward strand.
GCCATAACTCTCTAACCGTGAGGAGTTATGTGACGTTCCACATACCACCGGAAATGGAATGACATGTAATATCCTTCTAGAATAGTCTTACGTTCAAATATATTAAAACACATACCATTATACATGAAACAACCTTTTGTCCATTACCCAAACCTTTGTGCTACCAAAATTCACTACCAAACTTTCTCCAAGGGTTGACATCAATCACTAAGGGTTGAAATCAATCTACAATATCACTCTCCAATGGTTGACATCAATGATAACCAAAAATCCATACCAATTGTCCATCAACCTAAGCTAATTGTCTGACAATCTTCCCCTTTGGCATTGATCACAACACTTAGTCATGATAACATTCATGCTTATACTCTTCATCAATGTTTCTATCTCTCCCTCTTTGATATCAATGGAAAAGGGTATCTCCCTTTGGGGATGCTCCCCCTGTGACCAACGCTCCCCCTAGAACCATGCCTCTGTGCTCTTTCTCCAAGAATTTATCTTTGTATCTGATAAATATCTCCCCCTTTGTCATCAATGGCAAATGTATCTTTCCATCCGTGGCTTCTCCCCCTAACTGAATTGTCCTTGGGGATACTCCCCCTAACTGAACTCTTCCTGAAACTGATCTTCCAACCTCAACTATCCTTTTTATGATGATTCCTCATGTAAATCTAAGACATATAAGATAAACATTAAAAATAATTCATTTGGAGTAGAAATTACTCGTAGTCTCTTGTGAAGATACTCAAAGGCTTCTCGTGGAAGCTTGTTTGTAAAGATGTCTGCCACTTTTTATTTTGTGCCCACATATTCAACTCTGATGTTCTTTTCTGCAACCTTTTCCCATAGAAAGTGATACTTTATTGGAATGTGCTTCATCCTGGAGTGCATCACTGGGTTCTTTGAGATACCGATGGCACTTGTATTATCACAATAAATTGGAATGGGCTCATCATACTCAACTTGTATATTTGTCAGAGTTTGTTTCATCCATAGAACCTCTGTACAACATGTTTCTACTGCAATATACTCTGCCTTGGTTGTAGATAAGGATATTGATGATTGTTTCTTGCCTAACCATGATACTAAACACTCACCCAAGTAGAATGTTGCTCCACTGGTGCTTTTTCGATCATCAATACAACCTTCCCAATCTGCATTTGTGTAGGAAATAAGTGATAAATCATTTCCTTTTGGATATCATAATCAAAACTCTTTCGTTTCTTTGAGATATCTGAAAATCCTCTTCATTGCTTATACATGTGATTCCTTTGGTGCTGCTTGAAATTGTGCCACCTGTCCAACTTCGTGCATTACATCTGGTCTGGATGTTGTCACATATAGTAAGCTATCAATCATTGACCTGTATTGCCTCTAGTCTCTAGACTTTGAATCATCATCTTTGCTCAACTTGTAAATGGTTTTCATAGGAGTGGCAACTGGTTTGCAATCTTCCATTCCGAACCTCTTTAGCATTTCTCTGATATATTTAGTTTGAGAAATACAAATTCTTTGGTTTCTTTGACATATCTGAAGACTCGGAAAGAAGGATAGTTCTCCAAGTAATCAAATTTCAAATTCATTCTGCATATCCTTTTAAAATTTCTTTCTTAACCTATCATCAATACTTCCAAAAATAATATCATCAACATAAACGTCAATTAATAAAATACTATCTTGAGTTACCTTGATATAGACGTTGTTTTCTGCACTTCCTTTTTTGAACCTTGCCCATTGTAGATATTTATCTAGTCTAGAGTACCATGCTCTAGGAGCCTGTTTTAGACCATACAAGGCCTTCTTCAATTTACACACATAATCTGCATTCTCTGAAAATTGAAATCCTTCTGGTTGTTCAATGTATACTTCTTCTTCAAGTTCCCCATTTAGAAAAGATGATTTCATGTCCATCTGATACACTTTAATATTCTTGGAGCATGCATAAGCTAGGAGCAATCAGATTGCTTCCATTCTGGGAACTGGAGAAAATGTCTCTTCAAAGTCAATTCCTTCAACATGTGCGTATCCTTTACATATCAATCTAGATTTGTTCCTTGTAACCTATCCATCTTCATTCAATTTATTTCTAAATACCCACTTTGTGCCAATCACATTATTATTCTTTGGTATTGGAACCAATTTCCAAGTGTCATTCTTCTCTATTTGATCCAATTCTTCATCCATGGCCTTATTCCAAAATTCATCCTTGATGGCCTCTTCAAAACTGTTTGGTTCAATCGTAGATGAGAGTTTTAGGTGTGTTTGTTCTGGTGAACAGATTCTTCTTCTAGTCTCAACTCCTACATCTTTGTTTCCGATAATTGGATCTGAAGGATGATTCTTCTGTACTTGTTTTCTAGGTGTCTTTGGAGGCACTTGCTAAACTTTATCTTCTACTTCTATATGATCCTCTTCATCTTTCTCTTCTACTTCTTCTTCATAAAGTTGTTCAATTGATTCATTTTCTTCTTCCTTTAATTATTTTCCACCTGTTTCATCAATTGTTACATTGATGATTTCCACAACTTTGTTCAACCGCAAATTGTAACACTTGTATGCTTTTCTTGTACTTGAGTAACCAACATGTACTCCTTTGTCCACACGAGATTCAAAATTTCCCATTCTACCATCTTCTCTTTTGATGTAGCATTTGCTTCCAAATACTCTGAAGTGATTCACATTTGTTGGTCTTCCTTTCCATAGCTCGTAGGGATTTCTGTCAATGGTGTTTTTGAGAATTACTCTATTTGAATGTGAACTGCTGTATGCATTGCATGTGTCCAAAAGATATTTGTCAATTTGGAATCCATTAACATTGTTTGAGCCATTTCATGTACTGTCATGTTCTTTCTTTCAACAACTCCATTCTGTTGAGGTGACCTAAGGAGAATTTCATTTTTATTCCATGCCTACTATAGTAGTCCATAAATTCCTTTGAAGTGAACTCTCCTCCATTATCAGATCTCAAACATTTTATTTTTGAATCAATTTCATTTTCAACCATTTCCTTGCAGACCTTGAAGTTTTCAAAATCTTCTGACTTATTCCCAAGAAAGAAAACTATAGTCATTATTGTATAATCATCAACTAATAACATAAAGTATTTCTCACCTTTTAAAACCTTTGTTGTAGTTGGTCCAACTAGATCAGTATGCACAATTTCCAATGGTCTTTTCATTGAATATTCTTTTGATTTAAACCTGGTCTTTGTTTGCTTTCCTTGTTGACAATGCTTGCATAAAGTATTGGTTGGTTTCATAATCTGGGGAATTTCTCTAAATGATTCCTTTTTTCTAACTTTGACAAGGTTATCAAAGTGCATGTGACCCATTCTTATGTTCCATATCCAAATTTCATCTTCCTTTCCTAGACAACACTTTTTATTTCCAATTTCACGTAGTACATATATGTTGTTTGAAGTTCCTGTAGCTATTGCAATCAATTTTCCCCTCATATCTCGCACATTTTTTGCACATAAGCCCACTAAGTTTTCATGGAAAATTTCACCCCTTGCCAGATATTTCCATGGACAAATTTCCAACATTCTACGAGAATGCTTGAGAAGATGCAGAGAAACATTTGATTAAATTTGACAATGCTTTTGAAATTTTTAATGTGGCTCAAAATGATTTTGCATGCTGATTATTTATCTTGACTTTAAAAGAAGATGTCAGTGAATGGTTTTATTCATTTTTGCCCAGAACCATCACTAGTTGGGATGTACTAGAAAAATTGTTTGTCAAAAGATATTTCTCAAGAAAAGATCCATATTCTCTTTTCTTGAAGTTGGTTGAAATCGGGATGAACAAAGAAGAAATAATTAAATATTTCTCTTTCATATTTATGAAAGTTCTTCATGAGATCCCTCAAGAAATATTTCCAAACGACGTCATTATTTGCAACTGTTACGAAAATGCTTTTCCCACAAATTTGAGATTTCTATTAAGGAAAGAAGGAAAATGTAGTCAGAAATAATTAATTCAATTAGCTCAACTCATTGAAAGATAAGCTATTGAAACCGGTGCCAACATATTATACCCAACAAAATTGATCCAAGACAATGGAGGAATGAATTTAGAAAAAAACTTTCAGGAAATAAATGATTTTTTTTTTTTAGATCTTGATCTTGAAACAAAAAATGAAAACGTTAAATTTTCAATCCAAAAAGAAAAACATCCTTTGTATGCTTCATGGGAGGTAAATATCAACCTCTCATGTGCTCAATTTGAGAGTGATGATTATAGTGAACCCAAGGATGAACATGAGGAATTAATTCAATATGAAAATATTGTATCCAAGTCTCAAATAATACAACCAATGTATATCAAGCCACAAGAATAATGTTTACATAGGAGGGATATAAATCATCACTTTACATCAGATTTGTATTATGTGGATTGTTTTCCTGAAGCATGGTTTCATGAAGAAGGCATTTCCAAACATCAAAGGAAATACATTTGCAGTAAGATGAATCATGGATGATACATTTTATTTATGATGATCATGAAGTTGTTGATGAAAAACAAAATATGGCCTTATATTTCCTGACAAAAGTTCACCAACAGTGCACCATTGCAAACTCATCACAAAGACATGATTATTTTACAAAGGAAGAATTCCTTCAAGGAATTGATGTTGAATATTAAATATTAGATGTGGTTGATGATAAGGAAAAATATGAAATCATTCTCAGATTGGAAACTCCTTATCCAATCAAAGAACACAACATTCTTGAGAAAATAAAAGTTGATTTAATTGAATCATTTTTCCAAAGCATTGTTGTCCAAGCAATACAATCATATTTCAAGCACATTTTTCTCAGTCTCATCACAATATACTTTGGGCATGTTTTTGATCATTTGGTAGTGGCCTCAACATATTACCCAATTTAGGAGCTCATTCCATAAGTCAACTAGATGCTTGAATGGCTCCATTGGAAATCTTCCTACAACTAAGGTTCCCCTTTCTTTCATGTAAGTAGGGGTAGGTAGATCATGTATGTACATATTTTCGTTCAATGTTGCACAATAAGGTAGTCAAACTTGAAGGTAACTCCATGAAATAAGAATAATTACAAGAATTCATTTTGAAGATGATTCCATAGCTCAATGGAGGAGGCAGTTGGTCTTGATATTTTGGTGTTCTCAGCAACCCATACGGGGTCATTGTCCCATAGTTGGAGCCAGTTGTTGACCAAAATTTGGTCAACTATATTTTCCTGCTCTCAGATTAATAAACAAAAATGATATTGGAAGATGAAAAATTTTAAACTCTTATAATTCCATGTTGTATCCCTCAGCCTCAGCTTCATCACACATTTTCCAGATCATAAATATGAGTTCATATGCTCAAGATATCCAGGTTTAAAGTTTAAATCGGAAACTGACACCTCTTTCATGTGGATTAAAGCTAATCTATTGGAAGTGCATTTAAATTTTTTGAGTTCAAGACCCTTGAAAATCTTCTTGTATTGGGTTCAAAACCCATAAAAAGCTATCACTCATTAGAACCCACCATACTCACTTACCCCCTCACCCACTCCACTCCCTTATCCCATACTTAAATTTTATTTGAGTTATGGAAGTCAATCAGATTCACCATAACTCCCTCACCTCTCCCCCTCACATTACCTCATGTCCACCTACGACACACTCATTTCACCCCCCCTCACTTTATCTCCCCTCAAAATTCCCCCCTCTCCCCATTCCCTCACCCTTCATTCACCATCCCATACTTAATTTTATTTTAAGTATGGTGGTCACTCAGACTTTCCATACTCCCTGACCCTCCCCCTCACTTACCTCACCCCGACTCCCGCTACCCACACTTTCTCCCCCCCCTCATCTCTACCACCTACAATTTTCCCTCCCCCTAACTACCCACTCTTCCCTTTTTCCTTATACTCTCATTCACTCCCCCTTTAAAACTATACCTTGACCATTTTTAATATTTAATTCATAACTTCCTTTCTTATATATATTTAATTCATAACCATTAAGATGGTTACATTTGGCATCCATTAAGATCATGACACATGTTGATCAAGGATTAGTTATTCATGGAGATCAAAGAACGGTGTCACATGGCAGCCAGTTAATTGGAGACACATGGAAATATACTAATGGTTGGACAAAATTTAATCCAAGGGCCCAGATTTGCCCATGAATTTTGATTGATGGTGGTTGAGCGTTAATCTTCCAGAGGCCATAACTTGAGCTCTGTGTGTCAGAATCATGCAAAATCTATACCGTTGGAAAGGTGTTTGACGTAGAATATGATGGTACAGGTTTAAAAGGCTTAAGGTTGCTACATTTTCCCCAGAAATTAAAATATCATTCAACTGCATTTTTAATGGGTCTGCATGATAACTCAACGTCACGAGCTCATATCTTGAGATCCTGGTGATGGATTTGGGAAACTTTATATCGTTGGAAATATAAGATGACGAATATCACATAAGAAGTGGTTTCAAGGGATGAAAACATCCACATAATTAACAGCAAATTAAAATACAGTGATCTCTTAAAGGAGGCCACAAATTAAAAATCATTCGAAATAAAAGTTTATTTAAAAAACTTTTATTTAAAGTTTTTTGGGGACCCCTTTAAAGAACGAATATCAATGAATTCAAGTCATTAATTAGATTCTAATGTTGTATTAATTAAATTGATTTTATAAAAAAGTAAAAGGAATTTAAAGAGAAAAATGAAAAATCCTAACTACTGGTTGGCAGCCCAACAACCATCTCATGTTTTCGGTATTTTTATGAATAACCTAATTTACAACATGAGATTTAAAAAAAAAATCATTTTTTGGCATGTATATATGATCTACTTTACTATTATAATTTTAGTTTGTTGTTTTTATGATTTACATTAATTTTGAGGGTGGTCTTGATGTTGTATTCCTTCCTTTTGTCTGGTTTGAATTTCATGACTTCCAACATGAAATTCAAATGCCATTTCATTTCGTTTTCTACAGAGTTTTCACACCAACGAACAAAATTCATGATTTGGGAATTTGTCACTACCTCTTATTGAATTTGTCTGTTGTATATCATTGTTACTTGTGACTTTAAGAATGGCTTGGATGATTTGTGTTTCCATAATTGTTTATGGCTCATGTATTGTGTTTCTAGAAGGTTGCATGATTGATTAAAAACAAGCTACAAAATTTGGTTATTTGAAACTCTTTTGTTCCGAGACTGGTTTGAAATGATTTACATGACCTTTTATGACAAGCTTTGAATGATATCAAAAGGATCTAGTTATTATAACACATAATGTTTGAAATTTTATTATTAATGACATCCTACATAACCCATTTTGTATAACAAAGCTGGGTCATCAATAATTATCAAATGACACAAGGGTTGGATGATGCTAACATGATCTCACTTAATATTATAAGACCAAGTATAGAAGCACCTTATCTCAACCTTTATGTTGATACTTGAATTATCATATGTTCGAAGCAATTGGAACTCAACATAGTATTCTTATGGAAAAAACACATGTTATATATGGGGTTAAAAATTTCTAACTTTGAACAATGCATTTTGAGTCAACACATCATAAACATGGTGAAACATCATCGACACTTTGGCGATATGGTTACCATTTCACATGTCATTATCATTAAAGATTGGGATCATATTGAAACATGCATGCTTTAGACACCAACAACATTCACAACCATTCTTAAAATAGTTAAATGATTTATGCGCTGGGCTTGGTGATGAATAGATATCTGAATGCAAATATTGACTACGGTTATATGGCTATCCTCTTAATAGTCGGTGGTTAATTAATTCTGTTTTCATTGATTATTTTTCAGGAGTAATGTTTCTTTGTTTGACCCGGTGATAAGCTCGAGGATATTCATGTTCCCTACGAAATGAAGTGTTGAAGCATGTGGTATTTTTACATGATGCCAAATTGGAGATGCAACCAGATCATGAACTGTTTGGTTATTCTCGCATCAAAGAAAGAACAAAAAAATAACATTTTTTGGGATTCCCGTCATTCCACAGGGAGCGATTTTTGAACGCAATTTACAAACAGACGAAGAGGAATTTTGGGAAACCGTTGAAATATATCTAGAAAAGAGGTTTATTTACCTAAACCTAGAAGGGTTTCTTCATAAATGACATATTCTAGGATCTGGAAGTGATTCTTCGAGGCTTATGTTTCACGATTTCATCCGCAACAGACTTGAGAGGTTATTTTGCGGGGCACACTACAGGAAAACGGTGAAGAATTTTGAGAAACTGCCAAAAACCCAATTTTCAAAATGGGTTGATTTAGATTACTCGCAAGAATATTCCAGAAATGGTCAATGGTTTAGAAGGTATGGGCTGTTATTTGAAGTGAAATTTTCCAGATTTCACCTAAATTCATCAAAGAAGTTTCCAGTTCATGAATCAAGGATTAATATGGAGAAAGCAGATGCCGATCTACTTCAGTTATGTGGCATGGAACAAGTTTTGAACATAATTTTTTGTGTATCTGTTAAATAGTAGGAGGACTGGATCATTACAAACAAACTCGTACTATTTTATGTTGAATTGTCCTGTTGTCTTACAAATTTGAATCTGTTGTTAAAACCAATATTATTTTGTGAGATCTGACCCTATCTTAAGATATGAGATCGATACTCTTTGTGGGGATTTAAAAGAGATGGTTGGAACTGTAGAGGCATCTTGGTAGAGAGCAGAAGATGGATGAATGATTCCAAGACTTAATGAAACAACATATATTCATTTTGGCTTTAACCTTTTGTAAATGATGTTTTCATTTATGTTTTATTAATCCTGATATATTAATAGGTTTGGTAGCTTTAGAATTAATGATCTATTATGTTTGGGATACTTATATTGTAAATATCGTCTATAATTTGTTGCTTCAGTTATAAATACTGTGATCATATCTCCAATTCGAATGATAGGATTTATCTTTGAATTTTAGTTGAATGATGAAATGCAATAAGTTACACTTAGATTTATCTTGCTGTAATTATTTGCGATCATAAGATCACAGGGTTCAATTTGTGTTTCCTTCTCTGTCATTAAACATCACCTGCAAATACATGTTTTGAATTTATTTAAAACAATCATAAACTCTATTGCAGATTTTTCTCATAGGCGTGGCAGTTGGATGTTCTTCACTCATACAAACGCTTGGATACATCTCACAAACTAACAACAAGTTAGCTCCTTTCTGTTTCTCAATTTTTTCATTTACATATTAATGAAACCAGAATGTTTGGTTCAACTTTCGACTACCTGCATGTCTGCGTTTCATAGTTTATTCAGTTCAAGATTAGTAAGATTTACAAAAGAAAAGAAAAAAGATTTAAATGTTCTTTCTTTATCTGCTTTTTAAAAACAATTAATTTCACATTTGATTTCGTAAGTTTCGATTAAAACTTGCAATTTGTAAATGATGTACATAAGTGATATTTGTATATTTTCTGCTTAAATACACCTACAATAGTTATATTAGAGCATATGTACATATATAATATAGCGTTTAGCAATTAATTAGTTACTTTTTTATTTTGTTTGTTTTTATTTTAGGATTTTAGATTGGCTAACGGAGCCATTAAACCCATCAGAACAAGTTACTCCAAACGACTTGGGTTACTTAGACAACCCCAGACTAGACTCGTTCTTCCAGTTGACGGACGGTCAATTTCGCCCACAAAAAAATGGCGCTAGAAGGAGGGTAGAGGTAAATTTAATGATTAAATGTTTTACCCCTCAGCCTGTCATAATTCCAAGTTTATAAACTTTTCTTTTGTGTTATCTTGAAATGCACTAGAAGGAAGGCCAAACTGACAAGCTGGCCTTGTAGGAGCCTTTGTTTTGAATTTATTTAATTTCCCATGGCTCCCCAAATCACTGTGTTGGAACATGCTTTCCACTTTTCATTACCTGATATTCCCAACAAGAGAGACTCTCTCTTGTCCAAACCCACCTTTGCTGGTGGGGGGAATGTATCTGCAAAAGACCAACTTAACAAGTTTTGGTGTAAATGCATCAAGCATGATATTTCTGATTTAAAGGTTTTATGAAGATTGTTTGCTTTTACTTTTAGGAGTTGGATTAAACATTGGTTTGAGTCTTTTCCCGCATATCACATTATTGATTGGTTTCAATTTGTAGATGAATTTTTAGATGCTTTTGAAAACTATGATTACAATCAATTATGTGAAGAATTTTAGACTTTACTAATCAATGGAAATTCATCTCCAAAAGGATTTTCAACAAGAATCCATCATGTTCTTTGTAAATTTAATCTTGATGACATGTCATTTATACTAAATCTCCTCTATGATTCTTGCATCCCTTTCATCCAGTCACATTCAATCATGAATGATGAATCGATTGCAAATCCTATCACTCAATTGCGAGAAGAATTTTGTTCGCAGGATGAGAGGAATCCATCTGAAAATTTTGAACAAGCAAGGGAAGTAGAATCTATTGAAAAGGTTCTTACTAACAATCAAATTGGTTTTTCCTCTGAATCATTGTATACTCAGTCCTTGACCATCGTGGAAGAAGATTTGATGTTGAGTCAAGATGAATGTCCATATTCTTCTAACCCTTTCTCTAATCAGTAATTAAATTCAGTTATTGAATAACACTTAGGTGACGAAAACAATCTTAAGCATTCTAACATTCCAATGAAACTCATTAGGGATGTAGATCTGCAATTGGAAGAAGAAACCTTAAAACCTCATCTACAAATCATACCTTATCCACAAGAAAGGTGAGATGTTTGTCGTGAAAGTTTTGAATTATCTATCATACAAGAGACAAATTTAGATGACCATATTATGTTGAAGAATTTATCACCAAAAAAGAGTGAAAGTTTTAAGGAAAGTAAAGAGGAATGTCTTGAGAATACCATTGTTAAATATCATAGCTCAAGATATTATTTTCATGTGCTCATTTCTGATTCCTTTTACTCTTTATATCCCGATCTCTTCCTAGATTCTGGTGGACTTGATACTTTACCCACAATATCTTACTCTTTTCCATCACAATCAAATCTTTTCGATATGACAAAATTTGGTGAAATTAATTCCAAACATAACATTTATGAAGTTAGATTTGATGCTCTTTCACTTTCGTCACTCGCATGGAAAAATGACATGTTGCAAGATGATTTTTCACGATTTATTGTTGCAAAAGACAATGCACTTATTCTTATGGAAATCAAATATTCTATTCGTTCTTTGATTAGTTCGACTTTTAATGTTTATGCTTCACAGTTTGAAACAATCAATATAATCAAAGGAAGCGTTCAAACCAATAATCTAATTGATGTCATGAATCCTCTTATGATGTGTTCCCCATTGTTATATTCATTTCATCGAAGTCATAGTTTGCATCCTAATTTTTTTGACATAATCTTAGAATGGCTTGAAGATTCGTATCTAAAAAATCTTCATAATAAAGATAAAGTTGTGATTGCTTTGTTTCTACCTAAATATATAGGACATAAGCATGACATGATTTTTTTAGATCCTCCATGTGAAGAAATGGATGAACACTTGGAGAATTGTCAGGAGGATGAGGAACTTCGGCCTTGGTTGATGGTTATGTCAGGTTCCCATAATATTGACAAGTTTTACAAACTTACCTACACTCTTCCATGCCATTATGACCCATATCACGGCCAGATTTCAGAATGGTTGGAAGATTCATACATCAAGAAGTTTCAAAAGAATGGTAAGGTCATGCTTGTTTGTTTTTTTAAACAATATATAGGATCTAAGGATGACACATTTCTTTTGTATCTGCAAATACTACATTCTTTTATTCTAATTTTCAACTTTCTATGCCTTGCAGGATTGAAGATGCTCTTGTGGATGCACTGGAAATACGATTTTACTTATCATTTTGATCTATTTAGTAGTTTAGAGTAGGTTTCCTTTAGTTTTATTTCTCAATATTTCTTTGTGTAATAATCTAGTTATGAACAAAAGTGGGTACACCAAGAGAACCATAATATGAATGTTGTCAGGGAAGTCCACTTTAAATCTTTTTCTCTCTGCTTTTCGTTGAATATTTCTTTTCAAAAATGCAGTATCATGATGAAAATTTTAAATGGAAAGTAAAGAGATAAGTAAATTTGAACTATCAATTAAACCCTGACCCAAGGTGCCACGAGTAGGACTGCACTCATCTTAATAAATATTTTTATATTTTCTTTTAGTCTCTTTTATTTTTAATAATAATGCTTGGTCAAAGTAGCATCTCATGCATCACTATCTTAAGAAAAGAACTTGCTCGCACAAGATATTTTATATGATTTAGTTCTTCCTTTATTTTACAGTGATATTCTAGTGGATCCAAAAGCTCAAGTTTATCTTTGGCCAAGATCGTTTCCTGAAAAGTTTTCTTTTGCTGTTTTGATTTTATGTACTTCTAATTTTGAATCCCATTATTAAAATTTGATTTGGTTTTGTGTGTGTTTTTTGTTTTCTTTGATTGCTTTGAATGAGTTTTCTTCTTATCTATCTTTTTGAATCAATATATTTCTGATCAAAGAGCTATTGTCGAAGGAAGCATTTATTTTAAGACTTGTGTTTTTCAAGCAAATTGAAATAGTTCAAAGAGGTCCTGATATTAATATATAGCTCAAACAATTGATTCTTATGTCAATTGTCACTTTCATTTTGTCCTCAAATTGTCTTTGCCAGAGTATTACATCAGAGATATGGTTTCAATCTTTGAGAATTGCGATGATCTTTAAACTTTTTACGTCATCCATAGTCTTAAGAAATCACTTTTAAGTGCTTCCCCATTCTCTAGATGATTTCTTAAATGAAATCTAAAATCTCTAAACAATGATAAAACTTCCAGTTTTCAAAGAAAATAAATAACATGATTAACTATTCACCTGTATTGCAATTAACCTCTAGTATCACCCCGATCTCTTTGTCATCAATAAATATATAATTGTATTACTATTTAAAAGTGGCATAAGAGGGTTGAAAGCACTGTAATGTGTGGGAAGTGTTTGTAAACCCATTGGGACACTGAACATGTCTACTGGTAGCTGGTAAATGCATGCATGATACTAAGGCAACTTCATCGGGATACTGAACAAGCCTGCTGGTAGCAAAGAAATTTCGTGTTTAAGAAGATCCTCAGGTCTGTTTTCAATTTGATCAAGTGTGGACATGTTCTTTATCATGAATGGATGAATCTTTGATGGATAGAGGTACTAGAGTGGGTTAATGACATCCCTTCTGAGGCTATAGACGCCTACTGGAAGCAGTGGCCCTGTCAACAGTATTGGAGTTATCTGTATAAACATTGCTACCCCTGTGATCAAAACGAGGTACTAGATTACAATTTTTTGGACAGAACTTTATCCAATGCTATGACCGTGTTATCTTTTCTGAGTTATTGCACAGATGCTTGATTTGTCATTTAATTGTTTCTAATGATTATTTCTAAGTGATTTGTTCCTTGATATAAATTTTTGATGATGCAGAGATAACTGCTTCTCCCATTGAGTCGCCATTGTTGGAAGCCCAACAACCATCTCATGTTTTCAGTATTTTTATGAATAACCTAATTTACAACATGAGATTTTTAAAAACAATTCATTTTTTGGCATGTATATATGATCTACTTGATTGTTATCATTTTAGTTTGTTGTTTTTATGGTTTACATTAATTTTGAGGGTGGTCTTGATGTTGTATTCCTTCCTTTTGTTCGATTTGAATTTCATGACTTCCAACATGAAATTCAAATGCCATTTCATTTCGTTTTCTACAGAGTTTTCACGCCAACGAACAAAATTCATGATTTGGGAATTTGTCACTACCTCTTATTGAATTTGTTTGTTGTATATCATTGTTGCTTGTGAACTTTAAGAATGTCTTGGATGTTTTTTGTTTCCAGAATTGTTTATGGCTCATGTATTGTGTTTCTAGAAGGTTGCATGATTGATTAAAAGCAGGCTACAAAATTTGGTTATTTGAAACTCTTTTGTTCCGAGACTGGTTTGAAATGATTTAAATGACCTTTTATGACAAGATTTGAATGATATCAAAATGATCTAGGTATTATAAGGTACGAGTTGTTCTTTGAAGTGAAATTTTCCAGATTTCGCCTAAATTCGTCAAAGAAGTTTCCATTTCATAAATCAAGGATTAATATGGAGAAAGCATATCATAATCTACTTCAGTTATGTGGCATGGAACCAGTTTTGAACATAATTTGTTGTGTATATGTTTAATAGTAGGAGGACTGGATCATTACAAACAAACTCGTACTATTTTATGTTGAATTGTCTTGTTGTCAAACAAATTTGAATCTGTTGTTAAAAGAAATATTATTTCGTGAGATCTGACCCTATCTTAAGATATGGGATTGATCCTCGGATGGGGTGACACGTGGCATAAAGGAGGTGACACCCGGACTTGCACTCAGCTCTGGTTTAATGGCTGATGGCCGCCACCCACACATCTGCATTAACGATGGTGGACGACCATAGCAGAGGACATGCGACGGAGATACTCCTCCCTCGCGCGACCATTAACCCCCCCTGCGCACACGGATTCATCGCGGATATGGATGGACGGAGGCTTCGACAGCGTGGTTATGGTTTTTCTTTTGAGCCCGAGCAGCGAGGGAAGGTTCTTGGTGCGGCTATGCCATGGTTACTTACCGCCTACTCTCTGGATTCTGAGAAAATTTTCCAGGGCTGGTGGCTTCTCTGTGTGTCTTGACAGAGTTGTCTTGCCTGCGCCCAGCACCCACAGCCGCTCTCGACCTGGTTTTTTTTTAATTCATCTCTGCATTTGCTTGGCATTTGCTTGGGTACAATGGTCAGGAAGCAAGGAAAGCCTCGACGGGGTTCAACTTGGGATGCACAGAAAGCGCAGAGGCGCCGGGAGGAGGAACTTGAACATGCTCTGGCTTTGGCGTCTTCCATTCTCAGGAAGAAGGCTCGGGTTGAGAGGAGGGCGTTGCTCAACACCATCGCTGAGCAGGGAGATGGATGCAGCAGGGCAGAGAAGGAGACCGAGACCGTGGATCTGTTTCCAACTTGCGTCATGGAGGAGGACCTATCGATTGGGGACTTGCCGTGCGACGAGAATCCAAGCGCCATGGAGACGTTCAACAGGCAGGGCACCAAGTGCATCCCGACTAAGGAAGACGACCTCCCTGGCTGCGTGGTTGAAGAAATCCCATGGATGGGTGACCTGCAAGCTACAGGTGTCGAGAAGATTATGAACGCAGAGATGGTAGTGGTGCAGAGGAAGCTTGCGGTTGGCATTGGCGAAGCTGTGGAACTGAAGACTGCTCCTCCTAGTGGCTTGGGTGGCGGAACGCATGGTCCTCTCCTTAGTGACGAGCACCTGGCCTTGGTGTTCGAGCTCCATAGCCACATGTCATACTTGGAACACAGGGCCCTCCTCATGGGCCAACGCATGGATCTGCTCCTCGATGCGTTCTCCGGGGCTCCAGCTCAGCGAAAGTGCCCCCTGGGCACGCAGACTTTTTCCATTCCAGCGAGGACTTGGCAAACTAGAGGAAGCGACACATCACCGGGTGCCTAGGTTCTTCTGTTTTCCAGGTTTTTAGTTTTTCTGTGTAATTGTTTTAGGTTTATCTGGACCACTGGCATCTGTCCTGGTCTCCTCCAGGCAGGACAGATGTCTCTTTTCTTAATGTATTACTGTATAAACTATTAGTTGCCTCCCACTTATGCTGGTTTCTGGTTACCGACAACATTTTTGGTGACTGTAGTCATGACTCTATTTATTTTGTCAAAGTTTTGAGATAATCTAATATAGCAGGTACTACTCCTTTTTTATTTAAAAAAAAAAGATATGGGATTGATACTCTTTGTGGGGATTTAAAATAGATGGCTAGAACTGTAGAGGCATCTTGGCAGAGAGAAGAAGATGGACGAATGATTCCAAGACTTAATGAAACAACATATATGCATTTTGGCTTTAGCCTTTTGTAAATGGTGTTTTCATTTATGTTTTATTAATCTTGATATATTAATAGGTCTGGTAGCTTTAGACTTAATGATCTATTATGTTTGGGATACTTATGTTGTAACTATCATCTATAATTTGCTGCTCCAGATATAAATACTGTGATCATATATCCAATTCAAATGATAGGATTTATCTTTGAATTTTAGTTGAATGATGAAATGCAATAAGTTACACTCAGATTTATCTTGCTGTAATTATTTGCGATCATACGATCAAAGGGTTCAATTTGTGTTTCCTTCTCTGTCATTAAACCTCACCTGCGAATACATGTTTTGAATTTATTTAAAACAGTCATAAAGTCTATTGCAGATTTTTCTCATAGACGTGGCAGTTGGATGTTCTTCACTCATACAGACGCTTGGATACATCTCACAAACTAATAACATGTTAGCCCCTTTGTGTTTCTCAATTCTGTCATTTACATATTAATGAAACCAGAATGTTTGGTTTAGATTTCGACTACCTGCATGTCTGCATTTCATAGTTTATTCAATTCAAGATTAGTAAGATTTACAAAAGAAAACAAAAAATATTTAAATGTGCTTTCTTTATCTTCTTTTTAAAAGCAATTATTTTCACATTTGATTTTGTAAGTTTCGATTAAAACTTGCAATTTGTAAATGATGTACATAAGTGGGATTTGTATATTTTTTGCTTAAATACACCTACAATAGTTATATTAGAGCATATGTACATATATAATATAGCATTTAGCAATTAATTAGTTATTTGTTTCTTTTGTTTGTTTTTATTTTAGGATTTTAGATTGGCTAATGGAGCCATTAAACCCGTCAAAATGAGTTACTCCAAATGGCTTGGGTTACTTAGATAACCCCAGACCAGAATAGTTCTTCCAGTTGACGGACGGTCAATTTCGCCCGCCAACACTACTCAAGTAGTTAGAAGAGCATTTCTTTAAAAAGGGAAAAGAGAAACTTCCTAAGTTCCAGAATTCATTGTTGAGAGGGAATTCAAAGGAGAAGGAGAGGGACATACCAACCATCATTATGTAATCACTATTTTGATCAACACACAAATATTTTCATTCTTCTCCATTCTTTTCTTCTTCTACATTGTTTTCTCAAAGCATTGTGTTTGTATCATTGAAACAATCATGGGGTTGAGTTCTCAAGTGTTTTTCTTGTAATATTCCAAGACTTTTCATATATGATCATAGAGAATTTTCAGCCATATATGTGACTGTCAAATGGATTTTGTTTATGTTTAGATATCATTTATGAGTTAAGGTCGAGTCGACTTCAGGAGTAACGATGTGGTTGCATCTAGTCGAGTTGACATTCCCTAATAACTTGTATAGGGTTCTAATCCAAACTCATTTCATTAAGACCATCTCACATGTGACCATCTTGCACAAATCCTTTTGAAACAGAGTGTGTACCCCAACATCACTCATCTTACTGACATATATCATATATCTTTCCAAACCTGGAATGTGTAGCACACCTGGAAGGGTTCTTTTCCTCCCATCCTTCAATATTAGTCGAACACTTCCTCATACGAAAATTTTGATTGTTGAGCCATCGCCTAAGAACACATCACCTCCATCATATCATTCATATTTGCAGAACTTTTCTCTATATGGTTTCAGATGATAGGATTCTCCTAAGTCGATTAACCAAACACCTTGATCCAACTACGTAGTGGTCGACGCTAGGTACACATAACCTCCCTTATTCAGGGTCGTCTTTCTCTCAATTGAATGGTTCTCGTCGGATCCAATACTGACTTCCATCTCCCTTGACTTATAGTCCTTTTTGTAATTCCCATCTTTACTGAATTTTTAACATCTTCTTGTTGACTGAATTGGGGATTTAGATCTACCCTCAGACTTAGATTTTCTACCAAAGAATTTTCATTTATCTCTTTCAGTTGATCGACCTTCACCAGTAAAGCATCTTTGGTTGATCCTTCCATGTTCTTTCTTCTCATTTATTCAGACAAGAAATAAGAAACCATGTCTTCTAGCACTAGTGTGGTTGTATTACTCCCTATAGCCATGACTAATGTATCCCAAGAGTCTATAAAAAAACATAATAGGAGTATACACTTCTCCTCCTTAGTGATTTTAATATCCACATATGATAACTGACTTAAAATGGTTTTAAGCGCATTTAAATGCTTAATCACTGAACTGCCATCGCTCATTCTCAGAATATACAATTTCTTTCTAAGAAACAACTTATTTACCAAATATTTCGACTGGTATAAGATTTCCAGATTGTCCCATAGTTTCTTGGTCGAATCTTCACCTGAGACATTCAACAATACTTAATCTATAAGACAAAGTCGAATCGTACTTCTTGCTCTTATTACGAGTTTCTCCCATTCTTTTGTTGAGATTATTTTCGGCTAGGTATCTGGACATACCTTTGTCCATTGTTCTTGATCTACAAGAAGATCTTCCATTTTAATCTTCCAAAGCCAAAATTCTGACCATTGAATTTTTCTATCTCTATTATTGAATTGCTTGCCATTCTTTACCACAATCTTTAACACAATTTATTACTTACGACTCCTACTGTACCTAGGGTTTAGTTCTCAGATTCAAGATCGGTAAATCAAGATCTGATACGCATGTCAAAGAATAACACAAATTTGATACCACTTGTCAGGAAATGAGAAACACTTCCACACTAAACCTAGCAGAGGAGAAGAATAATTTAATCAAGAATGTAAATGACAAAGCAATCACAACACACATAGATTTTACCCTAGAAACCCAAACCGGGAAAACCAACATTCCTTGAGCATTCTTCTCCTGGTTTTCTTATTCAATATGAGTAAAAGGTTACATGTCTAACCTTGGTCCACACCTAAGACACAATCAACACCATACCCTCTTGCCTGTGCAAGAAAAACCATGTAGCCAATTTGGCTTACATATACATGACCAACAACCTACGATTTTCACAATATTTACATTCATTAGCCTTTACAACCTTATAACAAGCCTCTTTATAGGATTTACAACACGAAAAACCTTAAATACTTGGCTCCCAAAAAGGGTTATAGATCCATTCATATTGTTTGCTTCAAATCCCACAAATCTCATGATTCTGTTACAACCGACTTCAAGTTGTATTACCATTCGACTACCAGTAGACCTTTATTCGGTATTCAATCGATCACCACTCGCTTGCCTGCCAAACTCGTTTTGGTTGACTTCTTCGAGTTGTTGTCGTTCCCTTTACCATTTCGAACTTCCTCGGCCTTCGACTTCGAATTTACCCGGTCGACTAACCTCGACCTTCGAATTTTTTTCGATCTACCTTGACTTCGACCTTCAACCGTCAGTTGATCCACCTCAACTAGAAATTCACCGCAAAGAATATAAAAACCCTACAAGGTTGTCACATGGAATCCTCCCATTGGCCATTTATGGATAAGGTTGTTCAAAATTTTAGTTGATATCCAGAAAGATCAAACCCGGGTCTCTCGCCCAACAAACCACCGAACTACCATTACACCATGCACATGAGTCTTAACAATATACGAAGCCATATATATTTAAAGATTATTGTTTGACTCGTTGGCCTAAAAAGGGTCGAGGGATAATCCCTCATCCATGGTGTATGTGGGTTTCCATATAACCGAAACCCAAAGTCTGTGGGGGCTACAACTAAATACCAATGGTTAAACCATAATATATATATATTATTCCACCGTTGTAACAAAAATGCGGCGGTCGTGGAATTTTGAACCTGTGACCTATTTCCAAAAAATATAACCGCCCAACTAATGTGCCATTGGCACATATTGTTTAGGAGTATGAGTATTTTTATATTTGATGTATGCCCATAGTTTCGGATGGAGGTTTTAACCCGACCCCTTATTTAAGGGGTGCATGGAATGATGCAAGGAAAATCACTTGCAAAGTACGGATTGGGTGTCGAGGTTCGTGCCAGAGGTATCAAGACCTTGGGATTGCACCGTAATGCATGCCAATAGGTTCGTTAACATAATGTTTTGAAATTTATACTCATTTTTCTCAAACGTTCGCAAGGAATTCTATGGTGCACTCTATTTTTAAGTTTGAGCAACGTGTAAAGAGGTCAATGAAAAACAAAATCATTGGATATTTAATAAAGAGGTCTCTATTGAAAGCGGACCCAGAGATGTAGTGCAAATTGGGTGAACTCTATTAACAAATCTATGTATGTGATTTTGATATTTTTTTTTTTATTTCTCTAAGTTATATTGCAAGTTGTTTATTATTAAAGTGTATTTGGATAGATAAGTTAATTCACATATATATTGCAAACAATCAAATGATCATTATTATTTTGAAGATAAAGTAGATATGTATGTGTATTAAAGAATAATTAAAATCTAAGGATTATTTGGATCAGTATAACAAGATCTCCAGAAATAATCAATTCCCATCGCAAGGAAAGTTACTAAAAAAAGGTCATGTTGGCACCGTTTCCTAACTCCATTTGATTCAAGAAGTTGAGACAACCCCGATACACCTCAACCTTCAAGTGATCCTTTCCTTTTGTCCCATTATTTTCCAAACTCTGTAGGGCCTTTCCCCCTCCAATGGACACCATGACAATTCCTTTCCTTTAATCTCGAGCAATATTCCTCCCAATGTTCCCCCTTATAGTCATCCCTTTGCTCAAAAATATGAAATTGAGAAAATTGTCCAAGAATTGTTAGAAGCGAGTGTTATCCGTCCCAATACCGACCCCTATTCTTCCCCTATTATCATGGTCCTCAAGAAGGAAGCAAATTGGCGCATGTGTCTTGATTTTTGTGCCCTTAATAAACTTACTATCAAGGACAAATTTCTCATTCCAATCATAGATGAACTTTTGGATGAACTGAGTGGGGCTCAATACTTTACCAAACTTGACCTATGTTTAGGCTATCACCAGATACGTACGAAAGAGAAATACATCCCAAAGGTTACAATTCGTTAGCAATCAAAATGTACTAGTACTTTTGAGAGCGTTTTCATCTCTCTCCATTTGATTTTTTCTCCAATCTTTTGGTCAATATCTTGATTTCCAGGTATTTCATTAATCTCCTAGTGATTGATTTTACACAACATCCTTTAACCTTCTCCTCTTGACCTGCAAAATAAATGGATTTGTTTAGTCCTAATCTATTATATCGAGTCATTTTCTTAAGTCTAGAGCCTCTAATCTCAAAACACTCAACATGCCAACTACCCAGTTATGCCATATATCGATATATCAAACCCCAATATCATTCAACAAGTGAAATAACAAGTCATACACAAACCAAGCAATAAAGTCGATGCAAAACTATGAAGTTAAACGCGTAGTCTATTCATCAAACCAATTCAAAACCTAGCATCGAGCGCCAAGACCCTTTTATTTCCATATGCCACGCGCCAAGTCTAATTTCTCATTCCACAAGTCAAGCCACGAGTCAGACCCTCCTTGTCAGCTATCAAGAGCAATAAGCTCTATTTCAACAGAGATGTTAAGTTCCAAGGTTTACTATTTGCTGCCAAATGCCCGATTTAACAAATAGCAGACGTTAGGTGTATTGCACAGATTCTCTTAGAACAGAGGAAACTCGGGTTTCAAGTCACAAATGGTGAGGTGTTAATGACAGGTGCCCTGAGAACGCCAAAATGGAAGTGGCATTGAATGTGAATGGAGTAACGATAGAGCAAATCTGTGGAGCTTTATCAGTGCTATGCATGACTGCAAAGTCTTCCCCAAAGGTCCTCGGTTCACGTTTATTAAATGTTATTGATATTGGATTTGGTCGTTGGGCAAAGGAGGAACCCTTACTTGCAAGGACAACTTGTATTTCTCTTCAACGACTCTCTGTAGAAGACCGAGACAGTCTTGTATCTGTTAATCATCGGGTTTTTAATGTCTTACAAAGTTCGACTATTGGTCCGAGGTTGAAAATCAGGTGGATATCAATGACAGAACTCCTGATGTGGGAAGTTTAGAACAAACCAGGGAATTGGTTGCATCCCTTGAAGCAGGCGTACGTTTTGCAAAATGCATGTCATCAACCATGCCCATCCTAGTTAAATTACTAGCATCTCCTATAGCAACTTTGTAGCATCATATAATAATTACAAGAAGGCTATCTCTTTCCAGAGATTGGAAGAAGACGTTCAACACATATGCAAAAAATACCCAGATGCAAACGTCATAAGTCTTGGAATAAGAGACACAACTGAGCCTATTCCAGAAGTTATAACTTCAACAATGGCAGTGTAGTGCGCACAAGATTTATCTACAATAGAGGGTTATATTGGATATGAAGCAGAAAAAGGTGAAAAGGTTCTTAGGGCTGCTTTAGCAAGGACATTTTATGGAGAATTTTGGAATAAAGGATACTGATATCTTTGTTTCTGATGGGGCAAAATGTGATATTTCCCATTTTCATCTTGTTTTTAGCTTGAATGTGACAATAGAAGTACTCGATCCATCCTATCTGGCATATGTGGATTCAAGTGTTATGATATCATATTCTTTTGTTCACCAAACAATCCAACAGGTGTTGCAGCTACAAGAAAGAAAATGAAGGAACTGGTTGCATTTGCAAAGGCCAATGGGTAAATTATAATCTATGACTCTGCTTATGCAATTTAAATGTCTAATGACAATCCAAAATCGATTTATGAAATTCCTAGTGCAAGAGAGATTGCAATTGAGACTACATTTTCAAAATATGTTGGATTTACAGGTGTTCAGCTTGGGTGGACAGTTGTCCCTGATGAGCCTCGTTTCTCTCACAGATTTCCTGTTGCAAATCATTTCAACCAAATTATGTGCACTTGTTTTAATGGAGAATCTAATATTGCACAAGCTGGGGGATTGGCTTGCCTTTCTCTAGAAGGGTTGAAGGCCATGTATGGATTTGTTGAAATAGCGGAAAATAACTACTCTATACATAAAGAATTGCAGCCGTTTCAATTGGGCAAATGAAGAATGTTCTGGAGATGGTAAAATTTGCAGAAGCTACCACTGTAACAAAGAGAAAGAGGACCTTCACTAAGTTCTCAGTTATCCACAGAGAACAGAAGTTGCATACAGGTGCAACACAGTGGCGCTACGTAAAGGCGCTGTGTAATATTTCACAGAGAGCATAATTGCCATACAGGCGCAACACATGGGCGCTACCTACAAGCGCTACCTAATATTTCACAGAGGACAAATATTGGCGCATATATGCAGCACAGTGGTGCTACCTACAGGCGTTACCTTTTCTCCTTATTCCATTTTGAGATGCGCTACCCAGAGTTGCTACCCAAGGAAGTTGCCAGCAAACACCAAGAATCTAGGAGGACCAAGCTAACAATTTTTGGATACGCTGATAATGGAGAAAGTTGCAGGAGCAACAACTGACATTTTGAGGACAACTATAAGCTCCAAATGGACCCACATTTTGAGGACAATCTATAAGCTCCAAATGGACATATGGAAAAAAAAGAGTTGAGCAGAAAAAAGAGGATCAAAGCAGTTAGAAGTAGGATTATATTAGTCACCAACATTTTCCTCGTTTATAGCATAGGTAGTTAGCTGAGATGTTAGAACAAATAAGATGTTAGAACAAATAAATGTCCATTTGAACAAATATTATTCTGATTCTTATCCATTTGAACTTCTAAAAAACCATTTACATTTACAAATATTTGATGTTACCAAGCTCACCTAATCTACTGTATAGGGTGACTTTTGGAGTGATAACACAATTCATACTCATGAGGACCACTATGAGTTCTGGTCATGCCCTCGGCCCTCTCAGAATGTTCTCCACTTTCAAAGCCTCATGAATCATGTCTTATGTCCTTTCCTCCATTACTTTTTATTAGTTTTATTTGATGATATTATCATCTATAGTAAAACCTGGCTAGTCCATATGACCCATGTCTATCAAGTTCTTCATCTCCTATCCAAGCACCAACGTTTACTCAAAAAATCTAAATGTTCCTTTAGAACCTCTAAAGTGGAGCACCTGGGTCATATTGTTGGCTATAGATGTGTGTAAGGGTGGATCCTGCAGTACTGAAGCTATGCAAAATTGGGCTCACCCAAAACTCTTAAAAGTCTACATGGTTTCTTGGGTTTAATGGGATTTTATCGCAAGTTTGTTCATAATTATGGAAAATTTGTGGCTCCACTCACAACTCTTTTTAAAAAGAATTCTTTTCTCATTGGACTGACCAATCCTTTCAATCCTTGAAAGAAGCTATGTGCACTACGCATGTATTGGCCCTACATGACTTCACCAAAACTTTTCTAGAATGTGATGCATCCAAAGAAGGAATCAAGCATTCCTCATGCAATATGCATGACCTTTGGATTTCACCAAAACACAATTGTCCACCAACATATGGCCACAATCGACGGCGACATGAAATGTTATTATTTTGCATGCACTAGATCTCTGGTGCCCTTATTTATTGGGACAATGATTCCAAATTAAAAACATCATCAAATCCTCAAGTACTTCCCCGAACAATCCACTCTTCATCCCCATAGCAACAAAAAAATGGGTGACCAAGTTGTTTGGATATGATTATGAGATTGTTTTATAAGAAGGAAAAAAAAATTGTGGTTGATTCTCTTCCTGTGAAATATGAAGACAATGATCCTCTTTCCCTCCTTCTGTTCATCTAATTGCATTGGCTTCAGGATGTTTGAGAGGAATGGTTTCAATACCCCAAAATTTCCATCATAATCCAAAAACTTCAAGACTGCTCCCATGGTACTTTTTGGAACAATGCATAGTTTCACTATAAAGGTCATTTGTATTTAAGAAACAATCAAACCTTAAATCCAACGTGCTTTTTGAGTTTCATTAATTTCACTCACAAAGCCCATATTCGTGTTTTACCAAAACTTATGAAAGGGTAAACTTATCTTTCTTCTGGGATGGTAAGAAACAAGACATATTCACACCTTTTTTTTTGAATGTGATACATGTCAAAGCAATAAGGGAGAGACTATCAAAACTCCCGGGTACACTCCAACCCCTTCCATGTTAGGAACCAACTACCAAGATAACATAGAAAACTTAGAATAAGTACCAACACCTTGAAAAAGAGAGACAGATAATATTCGAGGGAAACCTCTCATACACCACATAAATTTACCCATACAAGATGATTCCAAATTAAAAGGTCCATTGGTATATATAGCATAAATTAGGAGGTACCACTACAACTAATGGACCCAAGCTAACATAATTAAAATAAAATCACCGATGTAATGCACCGTAATTAAGGGGCAATGTGACACTATTTTACTTAACACATCTATTAGACAATTGGTTTAGGTTGATGGACAAATTGATATGGATTGTTGGTTGTCATTGATTTCAACAACCGAGAGGATATTGTATATTGATTTCTGAACCCCATTGATTGATGTCAACCTCGGAGAAATCTCGATTGATGTCAACCCTTAGGAGAAAGTCCTGGTAGTGAATTCTGGTAGCACAAAGGTTTGCGTTATGGACCTAAGGTTGTTTCATGCATAATGGCATGTGATTTTTAATATATTTTAAGGTAAGAATATTATATATGGATATTACATTTCATTCCATTTCGGTGGTATGTGGAACGCCACATGTCCCTCAATGACAGAGAGTTATGGCCATGAGAAGTTGGAGAACCCGGTGTTTGGGGTAATGGACCCAAGTTTGTTTGATGGACAATGGTATGCTTTGGATATATTTGCAGAAAATACTATTCTATATGGATATTACATGTCATTCCATTTTAGTGGTATGTGGAACGCCACATTAACTCCTCACTCTGTTAGAGATTTATGGCCACATGTGAAGTTGACAACCCTCATGAGTCATCTAGAAACCCCAAAAGGTCAAAAGAACAAAGTGGTTTAAGAGATTTTAGAAGGTAACAATAAAATGAAGTGATGAGTGTACTATAAGTAAAAGTGAATACAAAATAAATTATTTAAATAATAAATTTAATGGAGAAGAAGTGGGTTAACCCTAAACAGAGGAAAGTGGTTGATGGTTAAAAGGTAACCCCTTTAGAAGCTACATGAAAGTATAACAAGAGGAAAGACTCTCTCATTTTAATCACACTTGAGAATATTGGATTCATGTGACCGAGGCAACTAAAGTATCTAAGGATGAATTTCAGATGGAATGTGAATTAAATAAGGTCAAAATTCAAGGAGGATAAATTCTTTGATGATACTTTCTAAGATGTTATTTAGCTCATCCACCATTTTCTAACAATTTTTTTCTCTAGAATGATTCTGCACTGCTGAAAATGGGATTCCATTGATGAAAAATATCTAAGTAGCTATGTGGTAAAATTCCATCTTGTGGTCATTGTATTTCTTGGAGTTACACTGTGAAATAGGTTTGTGGCTAGTCCCGAACTAGTCTAAAACAAGTGTTACGGGTAAAAACGCCATAACTACTACAACAGATCCAAATTTAGTAAGAACAAGTGTAAGTTATTAGAGTAAATTCCTTTAGTATTATGTGTGCCAATTCTATGCATCCATAAACAAATATATTCTATGGGGCACGCTTCACAAGTTTGCTCTCTAGAATAAGCCATAATTCAACAAGGTATGTTATGTTTTACATAACTCTTTTCTCTGAGAGGTTCCAAGTAATGCAACCTAGAGGAATTGCACAAATACATTGAAGAATTGTGTATCATTTTCTGTGATATTTATACACATGTACAAAGCTATGATTATTTCAGTTAGGGTTGTTGACTAATCCAAAACTAGCTCATGGGAGACTAAAAGCAAATTTGATGAAAATGCTAGTATCTTGGTTAAGGAATATGTGTATGTGATCATATACACCGACTATCACAAAGCCATAAATTAGAATTGGATGAATAAATTTATGAGGGATTTTGTCGAGGTTGGTGCATGGTTGATGTACTTGTTTATGGCACATGTTGATTACGTGTTGAGGTATAGGCTGGTGCATGGTTGATGAACTTGTTTATGGCACAAAGTTGATTATGGGTTGATTGGTATAGGTTTATTGTGGTATATCTCATAGTGATAGAGTGAAATTGGTTCCATCATTCTAATTATACACCAAGGTGGTTGATCTGGGGCAAGGACTGTGGTTGTAGCCACCTTCTACTGTAGCCGAGAACAGGGGTTGTAGCCTCCTTCATTGTAGCCAGAGAATTAGAGTTGAACTTCTAGGTTGTATTCTCCTGAAAATAGGGGTTGGAGCCTCCTTCCATTGGTAGCTAGAAAACAAAGGAAGCTGGTGCTTCCAATGAATGTGTAATTCTTCAAGACATATACAGGTGCCATTCTCAGGAGCCTTTCTTCCTCTTGGTTTCCCACGAAAACACCCTGGTGTTGTATATGTATGATTTCTCATTTGTTCATTGTTTATTTATTCCTAATTATTTATGATAATTACATTGATATTTGTATGGTCAAACAGGATTAGATTGCTCTATTACTTATTCACCCCCCCTCTCAGTTATCCAACAATTGGTATCAAAGAAGGTTCCTTCAGAATTCAGTTTAACCACTGAAAGGTAGATCATGGAGAGAAACAACATGTATAAAAATGGAATACCACAGTTTGATGGAAAAAATTATGCATTTTGGAGCATAAGGATGAAGAAATATATACAGGCACAGGGATTTGAAATTTGGCAATCATTTATAGATGGATACAAAGAACCAACAGTTCCGCTGACAAATGAAAAAGCAATGAAACTCGATCAGAATAATTCCAAAGCCAAAAATGCACTTCTGAATGGTCTTGGTGAATTGGTATTCACCAAATTTGCACATTGTAAATCCACTAAAGATATTTGGGACAAAATTCAAAATATTTAGGAAGGATATTCAAAATTCAAAGCAACAGAGCTTCAAACTTACAGAGGTCATTTTGAACAACTAAAGATGAAGGAAGATGAAAATATTACAGTTTACTTCTTACGAGTCGATGCAACAGTAAATGCAATCATGGGATTGGGAGAAGAAATCAAAGAATCTATAATTGTTCAAAATTATTTGATTCTAAGATTCTTTGATTTCTTCTCCCAATCCATCTATAATTGATTGCCAAATTTCAAACCCCTGTGCCTGATTATATTTCTTCATCCTTATGCTCCAAAATGCATACTTTTGTCCATCAAACTGTGGTATTCCATTTTTATACATGTTGTTTCTCTCCATGATCTACCTTTCAGTGGTTAAACTGAATTCTGAAGGAACCTGCTCT
Source organism: Picea sitchensis (assembly GCA_010110895.2). Taxonomy (NCBI): domain Eukaryota; kingdom Viridiplantae; phylum Streptophyta; class Pinopsida; order Pinales; family Pinaceae; genus Picea; species Picea sitchensis. Next base: position 35,527 of record SNQJ01S0078304.1, read on the forward strand.
GATACCAATTGTTGGATTACTGAGAGGGGGGGTGAATCAGTAACAGAGCAATCTAATCCTTTTTGACCATATAATATCAATGTAGCATTATAATCAATAATTGAAGAATAAATAAACAATGAACAAATGAGAAATCATACACATATATATACATACACATATTGATTTCTACATACAGATATTTTACCCGAAACACCAGTTTTAGACTAGTTTCAGGACTAGCCACAAACTCTATTTTCCAGAGAGTGTAACTCCAAAAATACAACGACCCACAAGTTGAATTTTTTAGCACAACTACTTGGATATGTTTCCTCAATGGCCTCCCGATTTCGCGGTCTGGATCATTCTAGAAACAAATTTATTAAGAAAATGGTGAGATGAACTGTAAATAACATACCTTTGAAAGCATCTTCAAAAGAATTTATCCTCCCTTGAATTTTGGCCTTCTTTACTTCACCTTCCCTCTGAAATTCGGCTTAGATGTCCTTTGGTTACCTCAGTAACCTATAGATATTCAATATGCTCAAGTGTGATTAAAATGAGAGAGTCTTTCTGTTGATACTGAGATGGGGGTGAATCAGTATCAAGTACAATTTAAAAACCTTATTCAACTTATACTTAAACCATTCAATTATATCCAATGAGCAATGAAAAATAGTATAAGAGTTACACCAATACACCACAATACAACATGCACAATATATGAGAAA
>SNQJ01S0078305.1:0-12379 GCA_010110895.2 Picea sitchensis
CACAACTACTCATCTAACCTAGAATCCATAATTACCACATACCATTTGCATGGAAAATATGTAATGTGGTGGGATCAGTTGAAGCAAGTTAAGCACATTAATGAGAGCAAGATCACTTGGAAGAATTTCAAGAGATATTTTCATAAGGAGTATCTTTCAGAGCACTTATATGAAAAGAAGATGCAATATTTTTTTGAACTTAGGTTAGGAAGCATGACCATGACAAAATATGAAAATAATTTCTTGGGATTATTGAAGTATGTGGGGTTTAACAAGGATGAGAAGGTAATATACAAAGGTTTTTGAGTGGAGTTCCATATTTATATAAAAATAAGATTCAATATGATGATCCAATAACTTTGACTGAGACCATTATGAAGGGTAAGTACATGTATGATCAAGGAAAGGGAAGAGAATATTTGTAGAAATCTTGGAAGGATAAGAAGAAGGAGAAATATGATCAGAGGAGGAAGGGATTCAAACCTACTTTCAATAGAAATAGTCTTAATAAAAATGAACAAGATCAGTTTGCTAAGAATGAATCCAAAAGAGAAGACTCCTTGGAAAAAGGGGGAAGACAACCAATCAAATGTTGGGGATGCAAATAAGATCATGTGTACAAGGATTGTCCTCACATAGAAGACAAAGTGAGTACCATGCACGACATCCAAGAGGATACAATAGTAGAAGACATGGGTAGAATATATGCATCCTTAGAATATCGACAAGCAGAGTACCAATCCAATATGATCAAGTGAAAGTTAAGATCATTAATCGACCTGTTGCTATTTTAATTTATTCAGGAGAAAACCATTGTTGTATTGATCCTAAAATAGTGGACTTATTACATTTGGAGAAAATTAAGCTTGAAGAATCAATCTTAGTTATGCTAGCCACTGGAACCAAATGAAGGATCAATGAGATGATAGAGATTTTCCAATAAGTATTAACCGAGTGTATGCTATTGTTGACTTGAATATCATACCAATAGGATATTATGATATCCTAATTGGAATGGATTGGTTGTACAAGCACCATGTTGTCCTAGATTCTCATAACAAGACATTTACATGTCTTGATGAAGAAGGAAAATAGGGAATTGTGAAAATAATTCTAATACCTATTTCTATAAGGGATATTTCAGCCTTACAACTAAAGAGATGTTTCAGGAAAGGATGTCAATTGTATGCAGCTCATGTGGAGAAGCCAGAAAATACAAAAGGACCAAGCATTAGAGAATTTTTAGTATTGAAAGAGTTTGAAGATGTATTCCAAGAAATACCAGGATTGTCGCCAAAGAGGGGAATATATTTCTCTATTTTGAAGTACCAGGAGTTGCCCCAATATCAAAAACTCCTTATAGAATGAGTACACTAGAATTAAAGGATTTACAAATGCAATTGGAAGAATTGTTGAAGAAAGGGTACATACACCCAATTTTCACCCATTGAGGCTGTGTATTGACATTAGATAGATGAATAAAGCCACTATGAAGAAAAAATACCCTCTACCCAAAATTTATGACCTCCTTGATCAACTAAGAGGGGAAAATATATTTTCAAAAATAGACTTGATATTAGGATACCATCGGGTAAGAATCAAGGAAGAAGACATTAATAAGACAACCTTTAGAACCAGGTATGGATATTATGAATTTGTGGTGGTGCCATTTGAACTAACCAATGCACCAATTGTATTTATGTTCTTAATGAATGGCATATTTAGAAACTACATGGATAAGTTTTTCATTGTGTTCTTGGATGACATACTTATTTATTCTAAGTCTGAGAAAGAGAATGAACATCACTTGAGGCTGGTGTTGCAAGTGTTGAGGGAACATCAACTTTATGCCAAGCTTAGTAAGTGTTCTTTTTACCAAGAAAAAATCCATTATTTGGGGCACATTATTTCAGAATAAGGTATATCAGTAGATCTAGAGACGATTGAAGCTATTAGAGGATGGACAACACCTAGAAATGTTTCAGAAATCAGATATTTCATGAGATTAGTTGGATACTATAGGAGGTTTATAGCAGGGTTATTTAAGATTTCTCATCCCATCACTTCTTTGCAAAATAAGGGAATTAAGTTTGAATGGAGAGACGACTGTGAAGCAAATTTTAATTTGTTGAAAGAATTACTTACAGTGCACCTATTTTAAATATTGTTGATCCAAATTATAATTTTTTGGTATGTATAGATGCATGCAAGGAAGGAATTTGTGGGCTCCTCACATAAAATGGACATGCCATTAGTTGAACCCATAAATCTTAAAGAACATGAGAGTAATTATTCCACACATGATTTGGAGCTTAATTCCATAGTTCATGCATTTAATATGTGGAGGAATTATCTCATGGGAAAGATATTTGAATTAAGGACAGACCATTGTGGTCTAAAATACCTTTTTGAATAGCCAACTTTGAATGTCAGGCAGACAAGATGGCTGAAATTTTTAAGTGAGTATGAATTTGACATCAATCATATCAAAGGAAAAGAAAATAAACTTGTTTATGCACTCAACATAAGAGTACATATCATACATGCTACAACCATTAGTATGCATCAGTCAAATTTAAAGAGCATAATTTTAGATGTTGTTGTTACATATCAAAATTACCTACAAGTAAAATAAAGTTTACAACAAGGAAATTTACAACAAAAATTAAAGAGAATGAGATTAAGTAAGATCGGTTACTTATACATAAAAATAGAATTAATGTTCCTAGTTCTGAAGAAATCAAGAATTTGGTATTAAAAGAAATGCATAATGTTCATATGTCAAACATCTTGATTACCAGAAAAAAATTGCAGTAGTAAGAAGTCAATTCTTTTGGCCATGATTGAAGAAATATGGTGTTGATTACATTGCTATATGTATGGAATGTCAGAGAGTCAAGGTTAATCATAGACATCCTGCAGGTTTATTACATCCATTACCAATTCCAGAGAAGAAATGAGAAGTGGTAACCATTGATTTTGTAATGTTCCTGACTTGGCTAGTCTAGGAAATGCTTCTAATGTGTGTGTAGGATCAATTGTTTACACCATATAAATGATCATACAAATAACAAATGCGACAAAATACTGCAAATTTTATATTATAATATCTCTGAGGAGTACAAATGTCGAACACGACTGAATAAAAATGAATCACTCGGATAGATCAAATGACAAAAGGATCTTATCAGGAATACAATAAGAAAACTAAATGATAATATCCAAGAATAGATAAGAACTATGGGATCAATGGATGAGTTGGAACTATGGTAGCTTGCACGGTAACTGCTGGAAGTCTAAAAAGTTCTCCCTGGTGGCTATACCTCATGGAATGGCCTAGAAACTATCCCAAATGGTGCACCCTTCTCTAGCTATTAGTCCTGGCGACTGATCATCCCCTCTACTAGTGGGTCTGGACCCCAGATGGATCCCCCTGGGGGAATGTGCCCCTCTCTCACTAGATAATTGTGCCCTAGTGATTCCACCGTTGGAATCGATTGAGATGTATCTCAAAATGATCACCTTAACCTACTGAGAAATGGGCCGGAAGGGTTTCCCTAGATCTGATCTGTTGATCTCTCAGGAACCTAGAATGTGTCCGCCAAAAGTGTCGCACTCCCAAGTCTAAAAAATGCACCCCAGATGATTCCTTTGTCGGAATATGTCGAGAAACCAGGTGAAATATGTGCCTTTCCTTCCTCTCAACTAGGTCAGAGGGGAATATCTGAAATCTCCATGGATGGGACAAGTCGATCCACTGGACCTCGTTAGAAGTTGCACCCTCACCCTGGATAAGTGCGCCCTTTTTGTTAGACCCTATGTAATTATTGCTAAATAATGATGGAAGACCTGTGTGATCTTCATGATGACTAGGATGTGTCTCTCAACACTGAAATCAGCCAACTGGTGTCTTCCTCCTGGAATCCACTGAACTATCTCTCCTGAGATGTGCCTCTCTCCTCAATGACAAGTCACAATATGCATAATGATGAATTAGGTCGTTGAACCTTCTCTTATAGATTTTCTAAACCCTAATTCATTGTTGAAACCCTAATTCACTGTTGACTTCCAAATTTAGCTCGTATGTTCTATTTTTACCTCATAATGGCTTAAAGGCACTTTTAACCACTTTTAGCTCAATGTCACTTTCTGAACATAACACCTTTGACAGAAGTGACCTCTAGTAACCCTCTTTAATCCTTTTTTGGCCCTCGATATAGTATAATGGGGCAGTTTAGATCATTAATCCTCCTCTCTGGAGCTCCTATTTAGAAAGGGACATTACAATCCTCCCTTCCCGAAATTGCTTGTCCTCAAGCAATACCAATCCAGGGTGCTGCAACACCTGCTCGCTCTCCCAAGTAGCCTCCTCTACTGGAAGCCCTCTCCATCTGATCAAGCACTCTCTGATGACCCCACTCCTCAGTTTCTACTCCCAGAACTCCAAAACCGCCTCTGAAACCAACTCCAACTGTCCCTCCTCATCCAATGGGGGAATCTCCTCTGACATGCTAATGAATTGTCCCACTACCTTTTTGAGGCAAGATGCGTGGAACACGTTATGAATCTTGCTCCCCTATGGAAGCTCTAACTCATAAGCAACCTCGCCTACTCGACGCATGATCCTGGAAGGGCCATAAAATCTGGGCTTGAGCTTCTCGGCCCCACCCTTCTTAATAGTTGATTGTCTATAAGGTTGGAGTCTTAAGAAAACTAAATCCCCAACCTCAAAGGTGCACTCTATCTTGTGCCTGTCTGCACTCATCTTCTGTCAATTCTGTGTCGTCTGCAAGTTCTCTTTCAAAAACTTGAGAATCTCCCGACTCTCTATGATCCAATCCTTGGCCTTGGGAGATCTGATCTCCCAAAAAAACAAGTCTACCAAAGTGGGAGCATCATATCTGTACAATGATTGGAACAATGTCATACCAGTGGACATGTGGAAAGTGGTGTTGTAGCAATTCTCTTCTAAATGTAGCCACTTGACCCATGTTCTCTGTTGTCCACCTGCATAGTTCCTCAAATACCCTTCAACCCACCTATTGACAATCTCGATCTGTCCATATTTTTTAGGGTGATAGCTAGTGTTGGGTGTCAGATTTTTCCCCACCAACCTAAACAACTCTCTCTAGAATGTCCTCATGAACTGACTGTCCCTGTCACTGGTGATGTTCCTCAGTAACCCGTGAAGTATGAAGATCTCCCTGAAGAATAGCTCAGTTACCTAAACTGCACTATAATATGTTGGTATGGCATAGAAGTGAGAAAACTTGGTCAATCTGTCTACCACTACGTAGATACATTCCTTACCCTGGACCTTGGGTAGGCATGTGATGAAGTCCATCGATATACTCTCCCATTTCTACTCTGGAATGGGGAGTGGTTGAAGTAGCCCTGCTAGAAGAGAATGCTATGAATTGTTCTGTTGGCAAGTCACACACTCACTTATGTGTCTCATAATGGCATGTTTGAGGCCCTTCCATGAGAACCTCTCCCTGATCTGTCTGTAGGTTTTGAAAAACCCCTGATGGCCTACTAGTGGTGAATCATGAACTATTGTGAGGATATTCTTCTTGAGCCCTGAATATAGCACCAAGTAGACTCTGTCCTTGTAGAATATGACATCGTTAATGACCCTATACATGTCATCCTGTATCTTCCCATCCATAACCTCACAAGAAAACTTGTTCTTGGAATATTCCACTAACAAGTGGGATTTCCAATCTGTTGAAATCTCCATCAAAGAACATGTCGCAGGTCTCCTCGATAGTGCATCGGCCACAATGTTCTTCTTCCCCTTGACATACTCTATGTCGAAGTCGAATGCATGTACCTTCATCACCCATTTTTTTTGGTGCTCACTGAGGTCCTTTTTCTCAAGGAAATACTTCAAGTTGTTGTGATCTGTCTTGACCAAGGATTTGTTTCCCACCAATTATTGTATGAATTTGGTCAAGGCATGCATGATTTCTAGCATTTCCTTGTCATAAATGGAGTACAACCTCTCGGGATGATTGAGATTCTTTCTCTCGATTACAATGCAGTGTCCTCCCTACATCAAAACTGCCCCAATACCCTCACTGGATGCATCACACTCTAGTACAAATGGCAAGGTGAAGTATGGTAATGAAAACATTGGACAAGTACCCATGACTTCCTTCATGTGATCAAAGGATTTATGTGACTCCTCGATCCAGATGAAAGCCCCATGCTTGGTAAGATCCATCAACGATGCTCCAAGATGAGAAAAAATATGGACAAACCGCCTGTAATAGCTGCACAACCCAAAGAAACTCCTCAACTCTGTCATGTTCCTGGGTGTTGGCCAATCCAAAATGGCCCTGATCTTTTCCTGGTGCACCTGTACCCCGTGTGCACTGATGATGTGGCCCAAGTAAAGTAGCTCTATCATACCAAACTCACACTTAGACTCGTTGGCATATAATGATTGTGCCTCCATGATTCTCAATACCTCATCCAGGTGCCTCATATGCTCTTGCCATGTCTTGGTGTAGACCAAGATGTCGTCGAAGAAAACCAAGACTGGTTTCCTCAACTGATCCCTGAATATGTGGTTCATGCAAGACTGTAATGTAATGGGTGCATTGGTTATCCCAAATGGCATAACCAAGAACTCGAAATGTCCAAAGTGACATCAAAATGTCATCTTCTCTATGTCCTTCTCTCAAATGATGGTCTGATGATACCTAGAGCATAGATCAATATTTGAGAAGAAAACTGCCCCATGCAGTTCATCCATCAACTCGTCAATGCGTGAAATAGGATACCGGTTCTTGATGGTTTTCTTGTTCAAGGCTTGATAATCTATGCACATCCTCATGGTCCCATCCTTTTTCAGTACTAAAACATTTGAAGAGGTGAAGGGGTTGTTTCTCAATCTGATGTGTCCCATCGCTAGAAATTCCTTGATTTCCTTCTTTATGTCATCCTTGAACCTCCTAGGATGAATATACGAGGGCGTGATCATAGGTTTGGCCCCCTCTTCCAACTCAATGGTGTGCTCAAACCCCTTATCAGGTGGTCACCCTGGTGGAATCAACCCAAAAGCCTGTTGATGTTGTCCCAACAAATTATTGATCTCTGTATGATACTGTTGTCGACCCTATGAATCCTTTCACGTAGTGATCAAGCACTTTTTGGATTATGCTACCTCCCCATGTCTGAATATCCTCTCCATACTCTTGGTTGAAACTATCCTGGGTGATCCTATCGACATACCTCTTAGAACAACCTTCTTCCCGTCACGGTCTCTGAACCCCATCTCCATGGTTTGGTAATTGGTGGCGATTTTTCCCAAGGTAATCATCCACTGGACTCCCAACACCACATCTATGTGAGATAGGTCAACCACTTAAAATGTGTCTCTCACTGTGTAGCTTCCTAACTTTATCTCCAAGTCTGGAACTCTGTCTAGACACTCCACTGTGTGGACATCTTCTACTACAACATCAAACCCCTCAAACTCCTCTATCTGAAGTTCCCTTCTTGATACCAATGAAGCGTCAATGAAGTTATGGGTGGCCCCACCATCTATCTAGGTGATTTCCCATTGCCCCTTAATAGTCCCTCTGATCTGGAGGGTATCATACCTGGGAACACGAAAAGGGTTCTTTATGACTCCTCCCTTTGTTGGTTTCCATCTGTTAGCCTGCTCAATTGGTCGTGGGACTACAGGAGGGTGGTCTCTTACCGGTGTCAGTGTTCTATGGGGAGGTTGCTCCACTGTCAGTGTTGACTCCTCCTCTAAGCTAGTGGATCCACTGTCCTTCTCCTCTTCCTCATTGTCCACACTATCTGTTTCCACCTCAATATAATGAATCTCTCCCTTGCCCATGTACCCGTGGCCTAGGACCCAAGGGTCTCTACAGTTGAAGCAAAGTTTCTTCCTCATAAGCTCTCACCTCGCCTCATCATCCAACTTCTCCTTTCCCTTCCATTCTCTCTGGAATGGCTTCCTATCTCGATCCTTCTGGGGTAGGAAGGGTTTGGAGAAGGGTTTAGTCTTTGGAATTGAGTCTGCCAAATATCGAGTGCGTAGGATGGCATCCTATAGGGTGTGAGGCCTGTATGCCTTCGCCCATCCTCTCAAAGGCTCTTTGATTCCCTCTATGAATAGCATGATCAGTATGGGCTCTGATATATCTGTCATTGCCACGACTACCCGCTGAAAATCCATGATGAACGCCTCTGTTGTGCCAGTTTGTCTTGAATAAATTGAGCATAAGAATATTAGGACAAGAAGATTGGCAGAAAAGGCCTCAAGCCATAATTCTCAACATTGTATTCATCTTAATGATAGAAATATATAATACAATAATGAAACCACCTCAATTGTTCTCACATCGAAACCTCATCAAGAGATAAAGTAGGAGGAGACAATATAGGAATCTAGAAACACACTTAGCATAACAACTATATCCTAGTATGTAAAATATACAAAGGTGGAATACTAAGACTTAATGATTGTATATGAGAAAGAGGCTAACATTCCCCCTCTCAATCACAAGTCCAAACAACAATACCAACAAAGAAGGTGCATCAGTCGGTATATCTCCATGTCTTCATGATGAAACTCCTGAGCTGAGCTACAATGAAGAATTGCCTGAAAAACCACCAAATTTGTATGCTAAGAAATCTAGAAACGTTCACTATGTAATCATGTGAGCCAAAATGCCAACAATTTTTTCACTGATGTGAACTCCAATATGATGAGAGAGAACAAAGAGAAGTGAATCAGTTGCAAGTCTGCCACATCCCTAAAAATTCCTGACAACTCAATCAATGCCAAGCTGCAATGCAGTAGGATCCATTTTTCCTCTGCTAGGTCCAATGACCATCTAGGTGAACCAAATGTCTACATCATTGTTGTCAAAATCAACATCCCTGTGTATGATTCAATATAGAACCATCATTCTTCCAAAGTCTTCCATCTACAGACTGTAGTTGCCCATTTGGCAAATTTGATGCCCATCTGGCATATTTGATGTCTTTTGTTGTCAAAACTTTCTGTCTAACAACCATCTTCAATTTCATCATAAATTCCCCCCTTTGTCAGCTGAAAGGAGAGACCACAAGTGGTTTCATGAACCATTGTCACTGGAATTTTGAACTCCCCCCCTTAAGGTGCATGAGAGTTTCATCATTGTACTCCCTCCTTATATTCTCAAGAGAGTACCATACTTGTTCCATTTGAGTACAACACAAAGTGGACATGTAGAAAAAACCATATGTTATCTCATCATGTGACGGCCATGCTCAAAAGCTACGCCATAAGGGGACCACTTATGTGAGGTACAAAATTTTTATGTGATACAAGATTGGTCTTTACTCAAGATTCAATTCTTCGGTAAGACTTATATAATCTCTTGGTTGTTGATGACCACTGCCAAGGATCAATCCACTCATAGTGAGTCTTCAATCTTGCAAGTTTCTTCAGTATTGAACATTTGTCGGAAGAATGGTTATTCTTTTCACAATGCTGGCAAGGATGGAGATCAAAACACTGATTCTCTATATGACCAACTCGATTACAATGTTGGCACTTATCATTCTGATCTTCAACATTTGAAGTTGAATTTTCTTGAAGGAATCCAACGCTCACAAACAAAATTGGTTTGGAGTAATTTGGAATATGAAAATTGTTTTGATTTTCATATCCTAAGCCATGTCAGTTCCTATTGAAGTGTAATTATTCCCAAGGTCTTATGATGGGCTTGGAAAGATCATGTTGTACTTGATGACATGCTTCACATTTACTTTCACTTATACTTGTTGTATCACTTTGTTCTTTGGCATCTTCTTCTTGAAATTCATCTTCATTGGAAGTTACTTCTGAAGTTGGCTTGATTATATTCTCCTTCACTGACTGTTGGTCATCATTATCATCAACATTATCATCATTATCATTATAATCATAGAGAGGGTTGTTTTGAACAAAAACTAGTTCAGAAAACTTCACTGGTTGTTGACTTTTGAGTTCTATCAACTTATCATTCAATAGATGGGATTGTTCTTGAAGAAGCATAACTTTAGCTTGTGTCACTTGCAAACAAGTTAGCACTGATTGAAGAGTTGCTTTGTTCAATATTATTGTGTTGTCTTCAGTGGTGTTTATTAGAGTATTCATAAACTCTAGTAATTCATGACTTCACTCCATTTGAACATGCTCACTTGAACCTTTCATTCACTTTCTCTTCTGGCTCTCTTGTACTCGCTCACTTGAACTTGCTTCCAGAAAGTTGAGGATGTCGGTTACCACTGAAAATGCATCCCAAAGACTTGATGTTTTCAATGATTTGATTGAGTTAAACTACTCATCCTTGTCAATTATGACTCAAAATTATAATGACTCTTTGGTGTCGGGTTCAACCGAGAATGCACCTAAAAATTACAAATTCAACTTCACTTGATTTGATTAGACACTTACACAATAATTATAGTTGATCTTGATTACTTACAAAAAATACTATTTGCAAGTTTATAAGAAATGTCAATTTCAAAATTGAGTTGATCTTCAAATTTGATGATACTTTGAGTCTTTGAATATGAGCTTTATGTGTCCAATGTTGATGTGATTGCCAATTTGATATCTTCTTTGCTTCTTAATTGAGTGTTTTGATTATGCTTGAATGACATTAATTGTGCTTGAAATTTGTGTATGGATGATTATGTCAATACTAGACATAAAATATCATAAATCAACCACGAAGAAAAAACCACCATCACACATAATGACAATGTCCTTAGACCCCTTATTCAATTTCGGGACAGGTCTAGGATGAGATCCATCACCAAAAAACAATTGTTTTTTTTTATTAAAAAATTGATACATGAAAAAACTTTCAACTTGGATTGTGTTCTCCTTTTCAATGACAAGAGTGTTTTTCTCCTTTACAAATACTCCTCCCTTCTCCCTTATATCTATGTATCATATAGTATCTCTAATATGGAGCAAAAGAGAGAAAAAACCAAGCACTTTGGTTTTGAAGAATGTCCTTTTGATTTAAAAAAGAAAATTCGACAAACATGGTTGGAAACTCCCCCATTCACATACAATCCCTTTCTAAGATATCACTCCTCTTTTCTTTTTCGTTTTTTTTTAAACAACCCCAAGCACTTTTTACATTTATATAAAGAATGTTTTACTTTTTCAAAAATAAAAAACATTAAATAATAAAAGGGTTTTTTTTATAAGATCTTTTAACCATTAAAAAAGGCATTCCCTTAAATAAATTTGGGCACCACTTATCATATACCAAGTAATACTTCTAAACTTTTCAAAAAAATGTTCTTTGACTTCTTATCAAAAGTTTGTGCAGCCAAAATAAGTCTCGAAAGGTCATGCTACTAGAGCACAACTGTAGATGATTGCACTTTAGCAGGAATGGAAAATGCGTTTCCAGAAAATATTTTTGCAAAAGTTATAAATGGAGATTGTTGCGATGACATAGATGACTTGCATCAATCTGAAAACTCTGAAGCAAAAGGACAGGTGGAACAGATTTGTTGTGGACAGATTGTATCGCTGGAACAATTTTCTGCCAAAACATTTATTTGAATACCTCTTTCGTGTCGACATGTGCAGTTTTCATTTCCAGCTATGAACTCTTCTTTAAAAAGTGGATATCGTTGAGGATGTGGGTTGCAATGTGCAAATTTAGCAACGTCTCAGCTCAAATCTCGGCTTCAGTTGAGTGAATCGTGTGAAGGTAAAACTCTTGGGCATTTGAAGATCAAATTGAAGATGGTTGTCAATTTTACCATTGATCACATGCCTTTTACAGAGAAGACCAAAAATGTGCGTTGTTTTATCTTCCGCTGGATCGAGTGGTAAGGGCATTGAAATTTTTTACAGAAGTGAAACAATACTGCTGTCCATAACGTAGTTGAAGCAGCGAGCAGGATATCGATATCGATAGAGATATATTGGAATTGGGTTTACCGATCTCCCAACCTCTCACAGATCCGGTAAAACAGGTCCCAGTAGCAGCAACAGATTTATTGTCAGTGAATTATTGTGGATCGCTCAGTGAATAGCTTTAGATCCATGTAGCCAATTGAATACACAGATCCTATGGATGATGCATTTTTTTATGGAGAAATGTTGGTTTAGAAATGAAATTTCAAAGATAAAATCTACGTTGGAAGCATTTAGCGACTGGAATGATTGTTTGTCCTTCAAAATCACACCATTTCTTTCTAACTAAAAAAAAAATCTTGCATATTTCTATCACTTGAAGAAATAGAAAACATTTTGATGGATAGATTTATGATCTTCCATGCGATCTCTTTCCAAATAACTTAAAAAACGAAAATACCTCTGGTCAAAGAGTGGTATGAAAAATCTCCATGAACAAAA
>SNQJ01S0078305.1:24863-38547 GCA_010110895.2 Picea sitchensis
TAATATTTGAGCATAAAGATGCTCTACAATTCACTATGGAAATATATTGAAATATAAAACTAAAAATTAATATAATATATTAACTTATATATCACTACTTTAGTATTTGTTGTTGATTATTACTAGTTACTTAGTATATTTATAATTACTTTCATGGCATTATGTATTACCTTGTGTTTTGCATGATAATAACATTTAAAAAGTAAACATTTAAGGGTTTCTTTTATGATTTTGTTTATAGTAATTATGAGTTCTTTTACCACATTATAAAAATGTGTCATTTTCATACCCAATTTTAAAATGGGTGCTACAGGTAGCAGTACTTTTCAATTTGATGGTTGATTTTGAGGTTTTGGTTTTAATGGTACCAAGTGATAAAAATACGATTTATAATGATATCAAAATTTAACGTTTTGAAAAGAAAAAAAAAATTCAAAAACATCTTATTTGTTTTTAGGTGTTGATTTTAATGTTTTTCTGAGTTGTTGTCTAAGTTTTGAAGCCCATGTTTGAAAAATGTTGTAATTTTCACCCCGTTTTAAAAAATGGTGCTACCGGTAGCACCCCTTTTTGATTTGGGGGTTGATTTTGATGTTTTTTATGCAAAATATGGGTTTTTTGGGCCAGAGTTCTCGTTTTGAGGTCACAGTTCTCATTAAGTTGGTAACTATGTTTAAGACCTTGGCTAGCCACAACCAATGCATTTATTGGCTATAGAGAAGGGGAAATGACCATCTCAAATGGTCTCTCTATACAGAAGCTCACCATTTACCCTCTAACTCAACCTATTATGGAGAATATATGGTGGCTTGAATGTCCATACGAGAACGAGAACTAGAAAGAACTTGTATTTCCAAGTGACCATGCATGGGCACTTCAGGAGCACACAACAAAAAATGTGCTAAACTAGTTTATTTCTGCTATCACATGTGTTGATTTTCCACAGTCTTTTCCCCAATTTGAGTACATGTTTGGGGAATAATTTCAAGAACAATTAGACCCATCCATTTTGTCTTTGACATATTTTATCTTTGAGATAGATGAGTCTACCATGTCTTATACGATGCCCTACGAGATTAGACCAAGGAAATTTTTACATATAAACTCCGGGCTAGATGCAGACCAATAGAAACAATTAGTAGATATCCTTAAAGAACAATTAGGAGAATTTGCATGGGAATACACTGACATGAAGGGTATACACCCTGACACATGAATCCATCACATATATACCCAGGGGGAAGTAAGACCCGTTAGGCAACCCCAGAGAAGGATTAACCCAACACTTAAAGATATATTCAAGGAGGAGATCCAAAAGTTGTTAAATGTCGGATTCATTTATCCCATCTCCGATAGTAAGTGGGTATCCCCGCTTGTAGTGGTTCCAAAGAAAGTGACCGGGAAATGGAGAATTTGTGTTGATTTCCGGGAACTCAATAAAGCCACTCTAAAATATTACTTTCCTCTCCCTTTCATTGACCAAGTTCTAGATACCCAAGTTCTAGATGGGTACAATGGGTACAACCAGATTCTTATAGCACCGGAGGACCAGGAAAAGACTATCTTTAATTTTCCTTGGGGCACCTATGCCTATAGGGTCTTACCATTTGGATTGTGTAATGCTCCTGCCACATTTCAACGAGCAGTGTAATACTCCTTTAGGGATATTTGCCGATATTATTCATGATTTTGTGGCGGTCTACATGGATAAATTCACAGTATATGGTAACACTTACCAGGAAGCCTTAAACAACTTAGAAAAATTCCTCATCAGATGCCAGGAAATGAACCTATCTCTAAGTCATGAAAAATGAAAAATGTTGTTAACTGAAGGAGTGGTTCTAGGACATCATGTTTCATCTGAAGGGATAAAAGTCGATCCTGCAAAGATTGAGGTCATCGTCAGAATTCCACCCCCCATGACTCAGAAAGAGGTGAGAATCTTTCTTGGACACGCCGGATATTACCGATAGTTTATTGAAAATTTTACAAAGATTGTTGCACCTAAGTTTGGATTGTTAATAAAAGATGTTGATTTTGTTTGGACTGAACAGTGTCAAACTGCCTTTGAAACCTTGAAAGATAAGCTGTCTATGGCACCAGTTCTTAGAGGGCCCAATTGGACTCTACCATTTCATATATCCACTGATGCCTCTGACACCACAATAGGAGGAGTATTAGGGCAGAAAGAGGACCAACAGTCCTATGCCATTTATTTTGTGAGAAAGAACTTGTCCCCTGCTGAGTTGAACTACACAGTCACCGAGAAAGGATTCTTGGCAGTTGTTCATGTTATTAACAAATTTCATCATTACATTACAGGTTATGAAGTATTTTTACATACTGATCATTCTGCCATTAGATTCCTCATGAATAAACCCATAACTAATGGTCGAGTGTCTAGGTGGCTACTGTTATTGCAAGAACTTAATATCACTGTGCTTGATCGACCTGGAAAGGATAATGTAGTAGCTACTTTTATTTCCCGAATAAAAAATGAGGATGATGATATCCCTGTAGATGATAGTTTCCCGGATGAGCATATTTCCCTCTCTGTCAATACCCCATGGTTTGCAGATATGGAAAACTATCTGGCTACTAAGAAGTTACCGTCTCATTTGTCACCTCATGAAAAGTGGAAAATTATTACACAGCGTGCTAATTACTCTTGGGTTGGTCATGAAAGTTTTTGCATAGGTCTTGATTTGATTATTCATAGATGTGTCTGAGAGGATGAGGTACCTAAAATAATATGAAGTTGTCATGATGGACCATGTGGTGGCCAATTTTTTGACAAACGCACAACATATAAGGTGCTACATTCGGGTTACTATTGGCCTAGCATTTTCAAAGATGCTGCCAAGTATGTGAGAATTTGTCATAGTTGGCAAAGGATAGGAAGACCTACTTCAGCTGACGAAATCCCTTTGCATTCCCAATTTATGATAGAACCCTTCGAAAAATGGGCCCTCGTCTTTGTAGGACCAATTTCACCCATGTCTTGTAGGAAGAACTATATTTTGGTTTGTATGGACTATGTCACCAAATGGGTAGAGGCAAAATCCCTATTCAGGGCTACAAAAAATTCTATTGTTGAATTCATCTCTGAAGACATCTTTACCTGCTTCAGTGTCCCTCGTCAAATTGTTACGGAACAAGGCACTCAATTCACCTCCAAGCTGATGAGAGAGCTAACAGAGAAATACAGGATTAAACACTGTAAATCTTCTCCATACCACATGCAAGCCAATGGTCAAGTAGAATCCACAAACAAAGTTCTGGAAGCCATCTTGACCAAGACTATTCAATTACATCACCAGGATTGGGCTGATAGGCTCCTAGAGGTTTTGTGGGCATACCGGACCACTTGGAGAAATACCACTGGGCATACCCCTTATGAGCTAGTGTACGGGAAAAAAGTACTTCTACCAATAGAATTCCAAGTAAGGACCTTCCATATTGCCGCAGAATTACGATTGAACTTAGATGAGGCTCAGAAGAAATGAGCCCTACAATTGAATGAGTTGGATTAAATTAGGCAAGATTCCATCCAACGGATGATATTAGTCCAAAACCAGAGGAGCAAGTGGCATGAAAAGTTTATTAAGAAGAAGCACTTCCAACCTGGTGATTGGTCTCTATTGTTTGATTCCTGATTCCTGATTCAAAACCTTCAAAGGCAAACTCACCACCTGATGGTTGGGCCCTTACGAAGTAGACACTGTATATGACAATGGAGCTGTAAAAATTAAAACAATTGACGATTGACAAGTCTCCTTTGTAGTAAATGGACACCAACTCAAATTTTATCATAAGCCCATTTCCAAAGAGGATTTTCTAAAGGTCATGTCAACTGACAAAGCATTGGCCTTAGTAGATGGGGAAGTCCCCCCTTGTTCTTGAAAAGTTTTCTAAATTTCCTACTGTATATATGTAAATAGTTTTTGAATTTTGTTAATAAGGCAATTCTAGAGATTTTTGTAAGTATTTATTTCACCAGGAGTACACAGTTTCAAGGATATTTCTTCAAAACATTGTTACACTTGAAATTTTTTTCTGATAAAGCATCAAATGAATATTGACTTACTGTAATTAGCCATATTTTTGCAAAAACTCTCATTTTTTAAGGCATTCTAAAGCAGTTGCTCTTTAAACTCTTCACCATTGTATAAGGAAGTGATACCATAACTATCAAGCCTAGAGGTCTCTCGTATAGTTTTTCTAAGAAACATGAGTAAGTGAGTCAAGTGTCTTTATCAAAGAGTAACAAGGAGGTCTAATTAGCGGTTAGTCATGGAAACATCACAATAAGTACAAAAGAAGAAAGTGAGTTGAGCCTAGAGATACCTTTCTGTTATTTCTCAATGGTACCATCCACTACACACTAAATAGCTTGATTATATCATATCTTTAGATAGGCCACATCTTCTTAAGTACCCCTTAGATCGGGACAATCACTAAGTAATATAACAGAAAGTCATCCTCTAACATAAATACCATCCCAATTTAAAAAATGAAAGAAAAAGTTGTTTTCAGAGTTGTCCCCCCATATTCTTTCATAAATCAATCTTATACTAAAATATTAAAAGATGGAGGGCCAATCTCTGAGGGTTTAAGAGGATAACCTACCGGGATACTAAACAGGTCTATTGGCAGCGAGTACCAGCCTGTGGTATGACTAGGTAAACCCGTCGAAGTACTGAACAGGCTTGCTGGCAGCGGGGCATTCTACTTAGCGAGGATGGTAATTTGACAAAAAAATAAATAATAAATTTAAACATGTCCTGATGTATGACATTACTTCCAGACAAAATTGACATGAAGTATGTGTGGTTAAGCTAAGGTTAATGAACTCCATAAACTTTCCATTAGGAAAAATCTCTAAGACTATATTGAAACTTTCTTGCCTACCTCTTCTTATCTATATATAGGATCTCTTATCCTATAGGTGGGGCCATCTTCTAAACATCTCGTCAGACCAATCTGTGAAATTTATCTTTACACTTGACATACTATAAATCTTCAGCTATTG
Organism: Picea sitchensis; assembly: GCA_010110895.2. Lineage (NCBI taxonomy): Eukaryota > Viridiplantae > Streptophyta > Pinopsida > Pinales > Pinaceae > Picea > Picea sitchensis. The sequence goes on from SNQJ01S0078305.1 coordinate 29,896, forward strand.
GGGGAACTAACTGCTTTCCTATACTTTTGATTGTGAGGTGTCACAATACTTAGGTGTGGGGGAGGGGTTCATGAGCTGACAAATGACCATTGCCTCGAGAAATAAATCTTTGCAAGAAATTTTGTATTATTTCCATGATACAGGTTATTACATTAATAGTCATTTTATTTTTGAAGTGTTAAACTCCTGTCTGTTATAAATTACTGAACATATACTTAACAGACCAATTTTTATCGACTTACCTTTCATTACAAGCTGTACATTGTAGGATTGACAATACATGTTTTATGCTTGCTATAACATGTTCATTGTAGGTTTGACATTATATATCATATGAAAGAGGATTGAGTGAGCATGGTGGAAAAATCAACAACAATGGAGCATTCTCCCTCTGCTCATTAACCACTGTGATTGTCAAAAACATTTCAAATTTGCAGGTTATCCATTACAAGAGGTGAGAATGTATTTAACACAGAGGTTTTGTATGAAGTGCCATATGAGGTGTCGTATGAAATGTCGTATGAGGTACCGAACAAAGTACCATATGAATTACACACCAGTAACTGTCCTAAATTCCAGGTAACCAGGAATCAATGACATTCAATTGAATTGGTTGCAGGAAATTGATTGAATATGCTTTAATATGTTAATGATCAAATGTCCAAGTCAAAAGACTTGGAAATTGATTTAACTGCGCACCATTACATTTTCCCCCCAAAAAATGAGCCTTCGAATTCGAAATTGTCCACACATGGTAGATTGTGTGCACATGTGTGCAACCAACTCAACCATAGGCGCATTCAAAATCGGGTTGGGTAACCTTTATCTCAATTATCCCTTGCCATTTTCTTTGCCCTGCATTAAGAAATAGTGCCCAGCCTCTGTCATTTCTTCACCTATTTGAATTACGCTCGGCCCGTGCCCAATTCATTCCATCTCTTGGCCCGATCATACCCTTGTCTGGTGAATTTTGCCTCTGTAACAATGCCCAAGAGGTATGAAACCTCTTCCTATGCAAATTTTTTTTCCATTCCCGAGTTTGCACAATGCAAAGAGGTGTTTTTGCGCGCAGGATGGGGGCCATTTTTGTCTAACTTGCAGGGTCACGATGATGGCCTCTCCATGCAATTTTCCCTCGGTTTCGATGGGAAGACAACACGTGTAGGGTCTATTTCCTTGAAGTCTCAGAAGAGTCCATTGCTGCAGCCATGAAGCTTCCAAGAATGGGAGTTAGATGGTTCAAAAACCACCAACTGCCATGCTCAAGTTATAACAGGGTTTTTAAGCCCGAATTCCAGAACATTTTAGGAGAAAAATGATATTCTAGGGAATGGATAAAGGAGGAATTGATAAACCCTCTCATCGTCATCATGAGGTTTATTACATGCGAAGGTATATATTCCACTTTTAAAGCTTGTCATTTAAGATTGCTAGCTCATTTCCAATTCAACAAACCTTTGAATTTCCCCTTCTATTTTCTAAAAATCTTGGAGAAGATGTCCTCTCAAGTGAGGAAGAATGTAACTAACCCCCACAACAACCTCTTTCACCATGGCTTGATCAAACTCCTTGTTCTATCCGAATTATAGAAACAGGGGCAAACTTGGGATGCATTTATATATCAATTTGCAAACCCTCACTTAACAATTAAGACCGGAAAAAAGCCACTTAGCCTAAGAACTATCTCTCCATCCAAGCCTCGCTCTCCAAGAACTCCAAACCCCCTTGCACAAACCCTCTCTTTCCTGGAACAATACAAAAATTTTGTTGATATCCCTGCTTCATCATCGGGTAAAAAGACCAAGAGTAAATATCCAAATAAGCCTATTGCTAACCCCTTGATGCCTTCAATCTCTCTTGATCCCACACCTAAAAAGCTCCAAGAAGTGATTCAACAAGACTTTCCCATCATTCCCACAAATAGGAGGGGAGCCAATCGATTTGGTAAAGGACCCTTTCGAAAGAGTACCCAGAGCACAAGAACAAAACCTTATGAAAAACCCCTACATGCTTCAGATCCTATCCAAGTGTCCTCCGATCTTGAGAGCCCTCACAAGAGACTTAGGGAAGTTTCTGCGAATGGATTAGAGCCACAAAAAAAGACAAAATCAGAACCTACCTCTCCTTACCAATCCCCCATCACTCCTATGTCACCCATGCCTACCCTAGATCCTAATAATGATCGATTGTCCAAATCCCTCAAAGGATCTAAGCCTTCCTCCGAGATCACTGATTCTGCCCCAGCCATTGAGAAGCTACAAAAAGAAAATTCTCATCTCCTCCAACAGTTGGAAGAAAGGAAAACAATAGATACACACCTTCATCATGATAATGCCGTCCTCCATGCAGAGGTTAACTCCCTTCAACGGTTGGTCGATGAGATGACCAAATCCAACCGCAGCCTCGAAGCACAACTGAAGCAACACAAGAGGCATAAGGCAAAGCCTTCACATCAAGAAGGAGAAGCTTCCAAAGCTAATCCTCCTCAGCAAGCCTGGTCACGAGGGGTAATTTCTTTTTGTTTGCAATGGGACCTGGAAAATCATAAGTGTGGGGGTAATGTTGGGCCCGAGATATGATCAGTTTTATGACATTTATTAGATACTTTTGTCGAATGTACATATGTGTTTTTCATGTTTTGGAGAAGCTTTTTGAATAATTTTGTGCCAAAACAGTATAATCCACACCAGGTATGTATTATTCATGTTTTATATTGATCTCGAGTATAATTCATTACGTTTTTATGTTTCCAAGGATCTAATTCACGTTTTTTGGTGTTACAAGGAAAAATTGCATCATGTTTCTACTTCCGGCACTCAGTCCGACACTCCATCCGGTACCCATCTCGACACTCTGTCCAGCACCTCATCCTGCACAAAAATGGTGGGCGATTTGGCGGTTATGGTATTGGCGGCCAGTGGTGGGCGAATCAGGAACATGGGTTTTTCTCATGCTTTCCCCCTCTAGCTACTAAACTCTTGACAACTCGGTTTGGGTTGTTGAGATGAGCGATTATTGGCTCGCTCCATTTCGACAATTAGGGCACCATTAATGTAATTTTCTATTTTTAGAAGTGGTTCAACCCTCCAGTGGTTGACCACTTGGTCCGTAAATATTATAAATACCACCATGGTGGTAATATGGAAGTTAAGCAGTAGAAGAAGTAGAGGATTAGAGACAAACATGATTTTCCTCTGTTTTTGCTATTTTCAATTGCCAAAATTATATGAAACTGTGTTTTTGAGTTTTAATGGTGAAATCGATTTGTTGAGTTCGTGGTGTGACTTTTAGAAGTGACCACGACTTGCTGGGGGGCCCACCAGAAGTATGGTAACTATTCTTTAAGTTATTTATGCATTTCATAGCTTAGATGTCTTTATCTCATTTCCTTTACATGCATTGTTATTTTTCCTTTGTTATATAATTTTGTGTTGTACCTTAACTGTTTAGTTCTTTTGCAGGTTAGTATAAAGGCTTGTGTTAATATGCATTGATTTTGTAGCTAGGGACAAATTTGCAAATTCATACACTAACCTCGTGTGAAATAAGATATTAGTTTGTGTTTTATTTATGCTTTTGAAATCAAATTTAAAATAGAAGTTAAAACAGAGTAGAACAAAGTTTTATTTCATGCTTCCTTTAAACAAGGCTTCGGTGGATGGATAGGGTTAGTTTCAGTTAATGTATTCATTAGTTTACTTTTTATATGTCATATTTTAATTTCTGTTTTCAAGCATTTTCCTTCTTGCACTTTGAATTGTTAAAATAGATATAGCATAGTTTCACTTTATGCACTTTCTTTCCTAGAATTAGATTGCAATCCCAGTTTTTAGTTAATGATTGAATTTAATTATGAATTTTGCTTACATAGCATAGAAGTACAATTAAAATATCATTATATTGTTGATGGTTAATACATGAGTAATAATTCCATGAATATGCAGGGTAATTGACGATTGTTTCTGTAATGTCTAAGTTCTCATTGGATTGTTTAATCCAAACCTTTCACTTTTCTATTGAGATCAGTATTGAGCTTATACTACTTCAATTATCTTTTGTTTTCAAGTGCCATCGAGATATTATAGGAAACCGGAGACATTCACACAACCACCAACATTATATTTGAGTTTTCATAGGTTAAAATATAGTTTCTTGCTTTCGTAGATCAAAAGATAGTTTTATTGTTGTTGTAGGATAGATAGTCTTTTGCTTTGGTAGATTAAAGAGAAGTTTTCTTATCATATATTAGAGGTTAGTTGTTAGTTTTTCCTTCTTTCAATTAAATAGATTTCCTTTTATGAATTAGGAATAGTTTTGAAGTTTGAATTAAGAATAGAATTCATTTTCCTCTTAATTTAGTTAGTTGTTCAATGAGTAGTCTTAATTAGTTTACTTACAGTAGAAGTTATCTTAGGGTAGTTAGTTGTTTACTTGCTTACTTGTCTATTCTTTATTTGATAGTATAGTTGTTTATTTCCTTGCTTTCACAGGATAGTTGCTCATTGAATTTAGGTAGGCTAGTTAAAGTAGTTTGCTTTTTCTATTTGTTTATTGTTATTCTTAAATAGTTGCTTTTGATTATTGATGAACTAGTTTTATTCAAGTAGGGTTTTCACTTGTTTTCCTAGAACTATCCATTGATCCTTGGTCCAAAAGTACTTAGGTTACACAGTTTCAAGTTGCTTAGTAGGGTTTGCTCATTAGATAGCTTTGCTCGAGTAGATTATCCCTTAGATAGCCACTTCCTTAGTTAGACTATACTACTACCATCCCTTCTACCTTGGGATATATTTCGCTACAACTCTAAGTTTACTTACCCCGAGTTGACAATTTAATTGAGGGTTTTTAGTGTGTTTTTAGTGCATATAGAACACCCATCAATGAGGATGGGGGACATTACATAGAAATTGTCATAACTAAGTAATGTTATCCATAAATTGAGACGACTTCATACATATATATATATATATATATATATATATATATATATATAGAAGAGGAGAGAGAGAGAGAGAGAGAGAGAGAGAGTAGTTGTGTGTGTGGGGTCAGAGAGAGAGAGAGAGAGAGTAGTTGTGTGTGTGGGGTCACGTGATCTCAATAATCTACAGGGAAATTCTATTTAATTATTTACAACCTAATGATATGGAATATAGTTTACTCCTTAAATTTACATAATTCCATCTTAAATCTAAACCTATTATAATAATAAATAAAGATTCTATTTGATATTATGATAGTTGAATAGATTCATAGAACAATTCTAGTCTCTAGGGAGAAACATAATATGACTTCTATTTTTATAGATCCCAACAATTCAAAAATAAGTTTCCCAATCAAATATGTTTAAACTACTAAGTCTACGAGAATAGGTATGAATTCAATTGTTTTAATAGAGATTCTCTTAAAATATGCATGAATTTAATCTTCTACATGTTAATCTCCTTTCATGCACAATCTCATTCAAAAATGAACATGATTAATACTTATTCTGTTGATATATGGAAGTAATATAATGGCCTATCAAGCAGTGAAATAAATTTCCTCTAATCAATGAGATATAATTTATTATACTTTCTAATAATTTAATAAATGTCAATTTATCTACAATGCATAAACTACAATGTCTACACCATTAGCATATCCACTTTCATACACAACATGACCATATTTCCTTTATAATTGAATGAAAATTAACATGAAAGAGGAGGAATAACATCATCCTAAAATAATGAGGAAGTAGGGGATTCATTCTAAAGTGACCTCATTGTTGATGAATAAGGTCCCAATTTTTTGGGTGATTGCTTGGGATGCTAACCAATCAACTTATGTATTGTTACTTCTCAAAATGTGATAAAAACTAAGTTGGGAAAAGAAGGAAGTAAGATGTCTAATTTGACTGAGAGTTGAGGAAAGTCTAACATCTGAAGAATCAGTTCCCTTGACCAGATGTATGATGATTATCAAAGAATCCCCAAATATTATTAAATTTTGAGTGTTGTGTAATATGGAAATTTTCAATCCTTGATATAAACCATATACTTTTACCAAATTATTAGATAATATACCTAGGTTGCATGAGTAAGTTGCTTCATAATTTCCTCTAGGGATATAAATAACCACCCCCATGCACACCTACCACCCTCAAATTCGTCTTTGATGCACCATCGAAGAAGAGAAAATTATCATATTTCTAAGCTTTCCGAGCCTAAAAATATTCTTTATTGATGCAAAGATTCCATATTGATCTTGATGAGACTGAACTCCCCATAGATACGATAGGTTGATCTTTAATATTAAATTGTTCCATCTAGAGTTCTTCATTTGGTTCCAAACTTTGTGGATAGGTAAGGTGAACTCATTTTCTACAAGCTAATGCTTGATTGATTGTGGCTGGAAGATTGCTCGATTTCTTGCCAACCAAATTTTCCAACATATATATTTTAGGAGGGAAATCCACAAGTAGTTCAACAAAGATTTTTTTCTTAGAGACCCGTGGTACATATATCCCCATTTTCCAAATAGGATCTTCCAATAATCTGGCTTCCAATATCGATTTCAAATACTTTCATTACTTTTTTCTAAACTTGAGAGGTGAAATGAAAATCCAAAAATAAATAATAAATATTTTCCACATTATTCAAGCATAAAACACACCAGGAAGGACCTTGGATCCCTCACTTGGCCAAATTGTATACAGTTAAAAATTTTCCATGCACCAAAGTCCAACTAAAAATGTTGATTTTAGGGATTCGATCTCGATGCCAAATCTTATTCCATGGGGAAGATCTAGGGAGACGAGTCAGTTTTTCCAACTGAGTCTCATAGCCCTTATTTTTAGAGTAGTTTTTTATTCCCCATCCACGTTTATCAACTAAGGTTCTCTTCTTAGAATAACACCCTTTGAGACATTCAGAGAGTTATTGGAAAGGGGGAGAAATTTTTAGAGGGAAGAGAACAAAGGTCCATCCATTCCACCAGCCATCGACAGCAGTCCATGTGGAGATCTCATGGAGACTATTTTTTACATGAGAATATAACTAGGATTTCAAAGGATGGAGCTCTTGCATTTGGATCAAGGGATTAGTCCCCATAATGTTATCCTTCCATAAATCAATGTGTTTCCTATTTCTGAGGACCTAAGATAATTGAGGATAAATAGTTGGAATGAAAGCTTTAATAAATTTCCAAATGGGGGAGCCTTCACTTGAGGAAATATTTACATCCAAACATGTTTTTTCTCGATCTTGAGAAATATTTTCGGACTAGTACTTTCTTTCACCAATCATATTTCCCCATTACTAGGAACCATAAAATCTTGGCTCCCATTGTTAGATTCATCAGAGATAGATATTTGATGCACAAACCCCCATCAGTATTAGGTTCTCTAACTATAGAAAAGTTGAGAAGATGAAATGTATTACTATTTTTTTTACCTCCTTGCCATAAGAACTTCCTGATATCATGTGTTATATGTTGTTTTATACCGACAAGGTCCAAAAGAAATGAGAATTGAAAAACCAACAGATATGATAGTACCCATTTAATGAGACAAATGTTCCCTATAGGGTTCAACCAATGTGATCCCCACTGAAAAAAATTATTCTTAATTTGGATAAAAATTGCTGCCACTGATTAGAAGAGGAGGAGTGAAAACAAATGGGCATACCCAGATATTTAAAATAATACCACTCATATTTGTATGGGAATTGAAAAATATTTTAAATGAAATCAAGTGTAATTTGACTCACATTCCAGGCATAAATATGTCTTTTAATATGGTTAATCAAACCTCTATATGTTTGAGTAAGCAAGTTCAAAATGTTCTTAAGTCTTCTCGCGATAATAGTAGAAGTGCCTCCTAAAAGAAGTGTTTCATCAACAATTGAGGATGGTTAGTTCTTTTGACACCTCTGATATTTCAGTTCTCTGGAATATTTCCAATGTTTTGCTCATGCTTTAACAACCTTCTAAGTGATTCCACCATAAGTATGTACAACTGGGGGGATAAAGGTAATCCTTGCATCTACTTTCCTTAAAAAGGACAGAGGATCTCCCATTGACAAGAGGATAAATCCAAGGATTGCTAATACATGATAATATCAAATGAATAAATTCAATATTGAAACCAAACCTGAGAAGAACATCAATAAGGAAGGAGTGATTAACCCAGTCTAAGGAATTATCCATATCAATATTGACAATCATACCTTTATCTCCTTTAGTACGACTGTAACGGATTTCTTCCTAGACTAGAATAATGTTATCCATAATTTGTCTCTTTTCCATGAACCCCCCTTGGTTTTCTAAGATTATTGTAGGAAGTAGATTCTTAATCCTATTTTCTATAATTTTGGTCATTATTTTATATAAATAATTGCACAAGGATATAGGTATGAAGCTATTAAAATCTGAAGGGTTCTCTTCTTATGGAATAAGAGCCAACAAGTATGAATGTGTTCCTCCACCTATTCGGAAATATATATGCACCTACTAAATCATCCTAATAAGGTCAAATTTTATTGTGTTCCAACATTCCTTGTAGAAGTGACTAGTAAATCCATTGGCTCCAAGAGCTTTGTCTGAATTTAGGTCCCAAATGGAATTTTGAATTTCCTCTTCAGACACCTTTTGCATTAGAGAGTTGTTTTCCTT